>VDFB02132082.1:0-11464 GCA_007258455.2 Sequoia sempervirens | reverse complement strand
AATGGACAAGTTAATGTCACAACGAGAGCACAAGCTAAAGTTGTCTTGAAGGGTGCCTCTTCAAAATCCACTGAGACCTTCCCTCAACATCAATATGACTTAGTTAACCAACTTCGAAAAACTCCAGCTCAAATTTCCATTTTGGAACTCATGAAGATTTCCCTAGCACATAAAGAAATCTTAGAGAAGGCCCTTTTTGAAACAACAGTATCCACGGATTTGGATGTGAACCAATTTCAAGCCATGGTAGGACATTTGTCCTCACCTACATGTCTTTCATTTTTAGACAAAGATGATGTTTCCATGACTCATCCCCACAATTCATCATTATACTTAGAGGTCATGATCCATAAGTTTCGTGTTAAACGTGTCCTAATAGATGGAGGGGCTGGTTTGAATATATGCACCTTGAAGGCGGTTCAAGCTTTAGGATTTTTGGAGGACTCCATTGATCCTAGAAGGAAGATTACTATAAAAGCCTATGATGATGAGGAAAGAATGTCTAAAGGTCTAATCATGCTACCAATCAGAGTGGGACCTGTTATCAAAAATACCTTTTGTCAAGTTTTAGATCAGGATCTTGCATACAACATCTTGTTGGGTCACCCTTGGATTCATGAAATGCAAGCTGTTCCATCCACTTACCACCAATGTCTTAAATTTCCATATGACGGACAAGAAATCACTATATCAGCTGATATTTCAAACATCCAAACTTGTGCCAATGTCAAAGCTCGTCAGGATACTTTGGTTCCAAACAACCGAGAAGCACTTGCTAATACTTCTCCTAAGAATGATACACAAATCAGTCAATTAGCCAAAGGCTTTGACAAGAAACTGCAGTTCAAGGAAAGTGGAGTTGGGGAATATTCTCTCTGTCTTGCTAATCTACCTACATCACCTCGATCACATGGACAACCTTCTATTACACAACAACAGATATTAGTAGCATCAACATCAGCACAACTACAAACAAAGCCAACTACCAAGTTCAATGGATAATTTATCAAAGAAAAATTCCCTATGGGAGATCCTAACGATACAACAATTCTGAATTGGCTTTATAAGGATGAAGATGAAATAGTTCTAAATGTCACCTTACCAACTGACCGATATGGGAAAGGGTATTCCATCATGCAAAAGATGGGATATGACAATGGTCCTATTGGCAAAAGAAAAGAAGGCGTAGTTGAGCCCATCCATCTTCCAAGGCTTGTTGCATATGATAAAACTGGGCTAGGCTATGATGCTACCCCATCCAACAAATCACAAGGTAATTTTTTTACACTACAGGAAGGTTCTCATAAAAAGGATGCATGTTTGGCAGCAACCTTGAATTTCATAGAAAATAACTCTGATACAAATTCTACTGAATATGAATGGGATACCATCCATGATGATGAATTTTGGAGAGACAAAGAGGTAGATGTCATACACAAGTATACACCAACTTTAATCAAAGGAGAAGGTTCAGGGTCCCAACCACAAGAATCTAAACTACAAAGCAACTATGAGTCTAGTGATACTGAGTCAGATTTTAACGAACAAGACTATCATGAGAATAGTACCTTCATTGATCTACATCATACCTCGGATCCTACTGATAACTCTATTTTGACTCTAACCATCACTGATTTTACACGACCAAATGACTTGTTACCTCTTATCCATCCTGATCTGATTGATTGGGATTTAACTGAACCTATTGATTTACCTATTTTTCCCAATGACGAAGCTATTATAAACTTCTTTTCTGCAGATGATGTAAACGATTGTTCCACTAGTGATTTTTGGTACAAAGTCTTTAATCAAGAGAGTGTCAATTCTCCTAGCTACAAAAATGAAAATAAAGAAAAATGATCTAGTGGTGAAAACCAAAATCTGGGAGTACTAGATCAAACAAAAGATAAAATAAAGAGCATATCAGATGGTGAAAACCTTTTTAAGGCACCAGCTGATGGGAAATTTGACACTCTCTCGGAGCACTATCATGAGTGATCGCCCATTTTGATCAAGCCTACAAAGGAAATCAATATTGAAACTACAGATAATCCAAATATTCTATAGGTAGGTGAATCAATGACAGATAATGAAATCCCAGGGTTCATGAACTTCCTCAAGGAAAATCAAGTCAATTTTTCTTGGTCTTATGCAGACATGCCAGGTCTTGATCCTGATCTCATAATGCATCATTTGTCTATCAAACCAGGAGCTAAACCAGTGAAACAAAAACTCAGAAAGATGCATCCTCACGTTGCACTACTAGTTAAAGAGGAACTTAAGAAACTCCTAGATGCAGGATTTATAAGATCAATTGTCTATGCAAAATGGATCTCCAATATTGTCCCAGTAGCAAAGCCAGATAAACGCATTAGGGTGTGCACTGATTTCAGAGATCTTAACAAGGCCTGCCCTAAGGATGACTTTCCGCTTCCAAGCATTGACACTATAGTTGATTTAACAGCTGGCCATGCTATGTATTCATTAATGGATGGTTTCTTTGGTTACAACCAAATCAAGATTGCACCAGAAGACCAAGAGAAAATGTGCCTTTTCACTTGTCCGCGGGGAACGCATTTCATTGAATGTCATGCCTTTCGTCTAAAGAATGTCAGCTACTTATCAAAGAGCTTTGCGACTACTTTATCTTTCATGACATGATGTACACATTCATGGAAGATTATGGATGATATATTGGAAAAATTCATACACCGTGAGAAGGACACTGAGATACCGCTCTAAAAATATTTACCAGATTGGAAAAATTCAAAGTTCGCCTAGATCCCAAGAAATGTGTTTTTGGGGTCACATTTGGAAAACTTTTAGGATATATTGTTTCAGAAAAGGGAATTGAAGTAGATCCTACTAAAGTTTAGGCAATCATGGAGATGCCTTCCCCAAAGAACATCAGTCAATTGAGATCATTACAAGGGTGACTTCAGTCCATAAGAAGATTCATTGCGCAATTGGCCAACAAAAGTCTACCGTTCACACATCTCCTGCATAAGAATGTTCCTTTTAGATGGGATGACAAATGTGAAATGGAATTTCAACAAATCAAGCAGTACCTGATGAACCCACCAGTTCTAGTACCACCAAATCCAGATAAACCATTGATCTTGTACATTGCCGCAACAGAAACATCCTTGGGTGCATTGCTAGCACAAGAAGACCATACAGGGAAAGAACGGGAAATATATTATATCAGCCGAACATTGACAGGACATGAACTCAACTACACTTTCATTGAGAAGGCTTGCCTAGCAGTAGTCTTTGCTTCACAAAAATTTTGACACTATATGTTAACGCATACGATTAATCTTGTTGCAAAGATTGATCCACTTAAATATCTGTTAAGCAAAGCTACGTTGACAGGAAGGTTAGCAAAATGGGTCATGATTCTAAGTGAGTTTGACATACACTATGTTGATTGCAAAGCAATCAAGGGACAAGTTATTGCTGATCAACTAGCAGACGCTCCCCTACAAGCAAAGCACCCCTTGCACATTGAATTTCCAGATGTCGATGTTTTCACTGCAGAATCTAAGCAACTATGGTCCTTATACTTTGATGGTTCTTTTACTCAACATGGATCAGGGGCAGGCATTCTCTTTGTCACCCCTCAAGGACATACCATTCCTCGGTCATATAGGCTAATGTTTCCATGCACCAATAACATAGCTGAATATGAAGCACTAATCACTGGACTAAAGACAACATTAGAATGGAGGATTACTGAGCTACAAGTTTATGGTGACTCACAGTTAGTCATTAACCAAATCAATGATGATTATCAGACTAAAGATGACAAATTGTTGCCATACAAAAAGATGATCGATGACTTGAAGAAGTACTTTGTGGAAATCCAGTCACACAAATCCCAAGGCTTGATAACAAAGCAGCTGATGCTATGGCTACTATCACATCATTGGTACAACTCCCAGAAAAATAGACTCGCTATGAATTTCTGGTGGAACAATTATTTGCACCTGCTTATGACACACCCGAAAGCCAAATTATCTGCCACTTGGTAGGATCCGATTCACCCTGGTATGGTAAGATTTATGCCTACCTAAAAGATGACATTTTACCACTGACTTATCCCGTAACCAAAAACGTAACTTTATCCGGCAATCCTCTCGCTATACCCTTATCGCTGATACCCTTTATTGCCGTGGTCTTGATGGTACTTTACTTCGATGTCTTGAATGTGATGAATCTGATAAAGCTTTACAAGAAGTTCATGGGGGAATTTGTGGTACTCATTCGAGTAGACTAACTTTATCCAAGAAATTGATTAGAATGGGTTATTACTGGCCTACAATGGAGAGGGAATCATTCACTTTTGTTAAAACATGCTCAAAATGTCAGATTCATGGGAATCTTATTCATGCTCCTGCGCAAAAACTTCACTCGTTCACACCAACCTGGCCATTTCCCAATGGGGGTTAGATCTAGTAGGCAAAATTCATCCTTCATCTTCAAATGGGCATAAGTTCATCATCACGGCGACAAAATATTTCACTAAGTGGATTGAGGCGGTACCTCTCTCTAAAGTCACCGGAAAGAAAATTTCATTTTCATACTCAATTACATTATTTCAATTTGGTGATGGTATTCTTAATGCTAATATTACAGATAATGGTCACCTTTCAAGAATCGTGATGTTGATGAACTTTGTGAAAGATTTCTATATTCAAATATTTATATTCAATTTTACTATCCACAAGGGAATGGCCAAGCAAAGGCCTCAAACAAGATCACTAAAGATTTGAAAAAGACCATAAAATGATTCAGTGGAAAGATTGGCATGTCTAACTCAATCCCGGCCTTGTGGCTTGCTGCACTAGTGTCCGAATCACTTCAACGGAGCACCTTTGCTCTCATCTATGGATAAGCCATATTGCCTTTAGAGGTTGGAAATACCATCACTAAGAGTATCAATGAAAGGTCTCATAATGATGATGAATACAGTTTCCGACTACAAGAGTTAGAACTTCTAGATGAAAAAGAGACAGAGTAGCTAACCATTTGAAAGCATACTTCCACAGATGATGTCTCGCAATTTATGTAATCGGGCTAAAAGTAAAAGTTTCTCACATACCTTCTGTAAGGGATCTAGTTCCAAAGAAAAATCCAATTAAATCAAGAAGACAAAGAAAAGAAAGGAAAGCCGAACCAAATTGGCTAGGCTCCTTATGGTTATCGTACTACTTCGCTCAGAGCCTGCTATCAATGCCGGGAGCGGGGACCTATTTGATCTAACCCATCAACAAAGATACATTCCTAAGAAATATTATGTTTAAGCTGCAATTTATCATCATCCAAAAAGTCTTGAAAAAAATTCAAAACAATGTAAAAAGTCCTAAAAAATTCAAAAATGCTAGAAAAGTCCCGGAAGAAATTCAAAAACAAAGCAGAAAAAGTCCTCAAAAAATTCAAAACAGCAGTAAAAAGTCCTAAAAATTCAAAACAAGCAGAAAAGTCCTCAAGAAATACAAAAAAAATCAAACAAGTCATAGGGTGAAAACCTGGCAAACAAGCAGTCTATTGACAGAAAAATACAAAAAAATCAAAAAGAAATCAGAAAAATGCAATAAACACAGATAGTGAAAATCTGGCAAATAGACGCTATCTGTACCTCTCCATCTATTAGTTCTTGTTTTTGCACTTTGACTTTTTAGCTTTTCCTTTTTCCGCGTCTTTTTCTGCATCTTAGGGTTATAATTGCATCATCCTGCCGTCATTTTGCCTAGAGTGATAAAACATTTTACCATGGCTTGATCATTGTACATATTCCTTTTCGCAAGTTGTGTCAATAAATGGGGCAAAAACTTAACTGGGGGCACTTAACTTTCAGAGCATACTAAAACAGCTGGACAATGTCATAAAACTCCGATTACGCGAACAAACAAACAACTCACATGCAACCTTAGCCGATCATCACTCCATATCATGAATAATTTTCAGCAGATACCATATCATTGTCTATTGGATAATCCAAAAATCTGAATAATGTATGAAATAACAATATTTCACTTTGAACAAAGGTTGTTTTATTTTTGATATCATTACTTTGGAGCACACTCGATGATGTACTGTACTAGAGTGGCAAGAAACAAGAATGATTTTTCTTTGTCTGTTGTCTTGAGGTTAACGATCAATCTGGTGCAAATATGTCATAGGACATGATTACCAAAGCAATATCATTAAGGACAATTCCACATTTGCATTGGAAGGGTGGTTAATCTTTGTCTGTTTATGCAAGAAATGCTCAGGTCATCTCGGTTCAATAATACCTCGATGCTTGTGTTTGCTTGCTATATCAAAAATCATGAAAGTTGTACTCAAGTCATCATTGGCGCTAATTTCCCCTCTGATGCTTGTACATACTTCCAACATTTTAAGATGCTCTATGATGATTCAAGAATGCTTATAATAGGCTCAACAAATTGGTTAGTTTCATTTAGTTGCATGTTAGTTAGATCATTATATATATCTGCATATTGGATTCACATCAGTGTTCTGAAAGGCGGAATGAAAACATTAACGGTTGTCATGTAGTTTTGAACTCTTTGTGGAGGACATTTGGACATTTGTTTCATTCATCATTTTCCATCATATCATTATCATTATCATCATATCATTTCTATTTCATTTTCTATCATTTTTCATCATCATTATCATCATATCATTTCTATTTCATTTTCTATCATTTTTCATTATCATTATCATCATATCATTTCTATTTCATTTTCTATCATTTTTCGTCATCATTATCATTATATCATTTCTATCTCATTTTCTATCATTTTTTGTCATCATTATCATCATATCATTTCTATTTCAGTTTCTATCATTTTTCGTCATCATTATCATCATATCATTTCTATCTCATTTTCTATCATTTATCATTATCATTATCATCATATCATTATCATTTCTTTCTCATTTTCTATAATTTTTCTTTCACTACCATTATCGTTATCATTTCCATTTCATTTTCTATCATTACCATTATCATTACCATTATTATTTCTATTTTATTTTCTATCATTTTGATCCTTATCCTTTATCATTTCATATCATTATTTTTCATAACATCATCATTTTCTCAATTAATATTATCGTTACCTTTTCTCTCATATCATTATTGTTCATCATCCCATTATCATTTTATCATTTATCATTTACTACCATTTATCATCATCATCTCATATCATTACCATTGCACTCATTCATTTCATATTATTGCATTCACATCATAATTATCCTATTATCATCACATTGTCATTGTCATTACATAAACATTACCAAACATATCATTTATCTTTTCATCATTATCATTATCAGTATCATATTCATTATCTACCATTTTCATATCATATTTTCACGATAAATTTCATACACATACTATTCATTTCTGCATTTGCAACAAAATTCATAAATCAACAACTCATATCTACATTATCACAACTCATTACATCTACATCCTAGCTCATCCATTTGCATCATATCATTAGATCATCCTGCATCATAAGATTAGTCCGCAAAAACAATAAAAACATATCAAAATACATCTCATATCATACATGCATAAACAGTAGCATCCATATCACATCAAGAATGCATAACATATCATCACTCATCAAAATAATACAAATGTCCAATGTCCAAATGAAACTAAAAAGTTCAAAACATAATACATGAGATATGATCAAAACTCAATAAGCATGCCCTGCATATGTGCAAAATATATCTGTCCCAATCACTAGCTGGTAGATGCCCCTGAAGGAGCTGGTCTAGAAGGAGGCGGCCTGCCACTACCCCCTGCATAAGGATTCGGCAAGGCCCTGTAACCTCTCTTTCATGTGTCGATGTCTGTGATCGGGTCCTCGTCCTGCTCTATGATCGTGGGTAAGGCTCTCGACGCTCTGGAGGACACAACTCCTCATATCGGACTCTGTAGTACTCAGCCTCTCTGGCTGCCTCAAATCCCTCTGCAATGGCCTCCCATAATGATGTACTCTCCACGGTACCCATAAGTCTCTATGCCACACCCTCAACCTCTAGTGCCCGTCATCTAAGTGCATCCCTCTCTGCTACCAACTGTGTCACCTGGGGATCTGGGGCGGGCGCCTAAGCCTGAGCCTGAGCCTGTATCTACGTCTGGGCCTATGAAAGTTGTGCCTGCAACTGCACTATCACACTCTGAGCCTGAGCTAGCTGGCTCTGTAGCTGTGCCTGCTGTCCCTAAAAAGTCTGAACTTGAGCCTGCGATGCAGCCATCTGCGCCTGCTGAGATGAGGACGACACCCTAATCACTGTCCATGGTCGGCCACCAGATCTGGCTCGCCGAACAATCTGTGCTATGCCCACACTATCCAATCGCTACTTCCTCTCCTCTCCACCATCATCTCCCCTATCATCACCGTCATCTGAGCTGTCCTCGTCCTCATCTCCTCCATCTCCGCTATCCTCACCCTCATCTCCCTCCTCCTCCTCTCCCTCCTCCTCCTCTCCTCCGCCCATAGCCTACTCTCCACCGGCCACATCCTCCTGTCTCCCTACCCCTAGCTGTGGCGGTATCCCAATCGCCTGTGGCTCATCTGTCACTGTAAATCGTGGAAATGGATGCATATGGAAATATTGTGCATAATCATCTGTCATCCCTGCATCCTGCACCTCTGGTCTGTCTGTCCATACCTTTGGCTGTAAGGTAGAATACTCTGTGTATGCTACCTGGTATCGAATGCATGGCCCCCATCCTGCATCACCCTTGCGCCGCCCATAATGAGCAACGCCCTGGGGCATCCCCTGTGTAAATCCAAACTGTCTCAGGACCCGTAATGCCAGAAATCTCTCAATAATAAAGGGGGTCCGCCCTATCAGATATCGTGGTCTGCAGACAAATGGAATCTCTAAGTGATCACTCCCCCATGCCTCGCAATCCATGTACCGTCTCCATATCACTGCATCAATATCATCTAGTACCTGTCGCCAATACTCTACCTTGCCCAGCTTTTGCTGGAAAAGTGCACCAAAATATGCATACACATAAGGTCTCCCTGCTGGCCTATATCTCATACAATGTGGTCTCGTGATCGCAATAAGGCACCTATGCCCGTGATTCAGAAGTGTCCGGTGATTCTATAGGTAGTTGAATCAATGGCAGATAATGAAATCCCAGGGTTCATGAACTTTCTCAAAGAAAATCAAGTCAATTTTGCTTGGTCTTATGTAGACATGCTAGGTCTTGATCCTGATCTCATAATGCATCATTTGTCTATCAAACCAGGAGCTAAACTGAAACAAATTGCTTGGATCTAAGTGAACACAATGCTAATAAAGATCCTAATGATCCTCCATCACCCACTATCAACCCCATTGCACTTCCTCCATCATATCCTATTGGTCTTTCCACCCTCATTCATGAATGTTCCTCCTTAGAACAACAACAAGCATTATCTTCTCCATCCAATAAGGAACTCATGTCTAGTGTTTCACCTACACCTAGTCCCATTGTACATTGCACACTCCAAAACATGAACCATCAAGGTAAAGGTCTAGACCTTCATAAACAAAGTATTTTGGATCCCATCCATGTCAAAATCCCTCCATGCTCTTATGGCCTTGGACCTACACCCCAAGGACAACAAACTAAATATGTTGGTACTTCCTCCATGCATCCTAAGTCCACTTTCCATCATAAAGCCTATCGTATCCCTAAAACATATGTTGCCACCCCCCCTCCATCATCCTACAAATGTCAAAAGCATGTGACCATACACCTTCCACCATCAAATCTTCCACCATTGCTTCCAACTCCTAATATCCCTCCATCTAATCTACCTCCACTTCTCCCAACACCTAATATCCCCATTATCCAATCCCCTTATCCCTCCATCCATAAATACCCTAACATTCCTAATCATCACCAATCAATGCACACATTGTCTAAACATGAAGCTTCCACTCATTCCACCAAACCTAAGGGATTCCAAAATAAAAATTGGGATGCCTCTACACATAAAGTCAAAATTTCTAAAGGTCCTAATTCCTTAGCATACAATTGCACAAAGTCAAAGCCACACAAGCTATATAAGCCCATACATCCAAAAGAAAAGTCTAAAAACAAAATGGTTTGGGTCCCTAAGATAAAGGAAAGCACGTCAAACGAGGCATCTACATCACAAAAATCCCAACCATCCACTTCCACCCCACATTCCCACTCTATTCAAGAGTCTCAAATTCCTAAAACCCACAAGCCAAATAAAAGTCATAAAAATACTAAGTCTATGTGGGTACCAAAAGCACTTCATCCACCACCTCCTAAGCAAACATCTCCATTGCTTCCTACACCCCATCCACATCAAAAGCTTCAATGTTTATCACAGTGTGTGCAACCATTGGTCATGATTCCCTTCCATTTCACAACAATTCCACATACCTCCATCTCCTCATCCTTCAACTACTATCCTACATATCTTCCCAATCACCTCCCTATAGTCCATGCTTTTGCATAAACCTTTCATCCATCCTTTTTTACAAGTCCTATTCAATCCACATCATCATCCACTATTCCCCATCTATTCTTGCATAAGCCTTTCATAATCTGCCATCTACGTAATCCATCCCTTTCATGTCATCCCTTACCAACATCTATGAGCATAATGACATTTAGCATGGTCCATGTAATGACATCCATATCTAGTGGGACTACCACCTTTCATGGAACTAGACACTTGAGTCCCTCCTATCCATATTCCTCTCCTATCCAAAGACAAAAAATAAAATAAAGAGAGAAACCCCTTCGTCTAACCTGAAACCCTGTACACCAGTGCACCCTCGATAAGTACCCAAAGATGAAAACCTAGCAAATAGGCCATGTGTAGGTTGATTTTCTATGTCACTTACACTTGGGGGCACAATGTCTTATCTATCCAACCTATCATTTTCATGTCTTGTCATTTCCATCCTACCTACCATCTTTAGCCATCATACATACCTCTCATATTGAGTCCATTCATCCACCCTTATCCTTTTGATCTTGATGAAGATATAGGGGAAAAATGTTGAAACATGCTTTGGATATCTGTTGACATACCTCATCCTATCTAAACCAATCATATCATTATCCTATTGCCATAAGCTTTGTCATGAAAAATCCTAAGTCTTGTACCTAGAATGAGGCATGTTATTCCTATGCAACATAGTCTTTGGAAATCACATCCTTGCTCTCTTATGATGCATACATCAATTTAATTCACTATGACTTATCCTTTCCATCCATCCATATATCATGAGCTTTTTATCCCTTATCCCATCACCCACCCTTTCATCCATCAATCCCCTTTATCTCCTTGCACCTAGCCTTGGTTTTCCCCTTGTCATTGGTATCTAGCACAAAGGCTACTAAAATTTTCATTCTTTGACACCTCCAAATATTCTCAAAAATCCAAAA
>VDFB02132081.1:0-59181 GCA_007258455.2 Sequoia sempervirens | reverse complement strand
ATTTGGTTTTGCATCGTGGGCGGGTTTTTGCCAAGGTTTTCGGTTTGAGAAAAGCTTTGGAAGTCCGAACCTAAGCCTTCAACCTGGTTTGACCTGCAAATTGAAGGCCCTAACAATGTCAAAGCAAAATATCGACTTTGGACATATGGCTGACGACCTTTTTTTGAAATTTTTTTGACAAAATGAAAACCCATTTTAGATCAAACAATGCAGATTCTAAATATATAATTTGTTTTGCAATTGAATTATTATTTGTATTTTTCAATTAATTTATAATAAAATTGGTGCATAAACTTTAAATATCAGAGTTTTTTACTATTTGAATAACTTTTGATCAACATAATATTTTGACAAACGGATTGCACGAGAGCAAACTTCAGACAATTCTTTTCAATTTAAAAAAATAAAAATAAAAAAATGATAAGTTTAGGTCATCTTATGCATGTCGTACATGACGATTTTTCAAAACAACAAATTTGCCTAATAAAAAATTAACAAAAAAAAATATTCAATAAAAAATTACAAAAATATCAAGAGCAAGGTTCGTGAGTCATAAAACTTTTCCCAAAAGGATTTAGAAAATCACGATAATTTAAGTCAAAATATGGATGTCGCATTACATGCATGGTATGGTACAAAAAAATGACTTTTAAACAGTGGTTTTTTGAAATGCCTATTGAAACTCAATTTGTACAATCTGGGTATTGAAATAAATTATATATTTGGAAACTAGACTCCGAGCACTACATTTTATCATTAGTGACTTTTTTAAAGATTTTATCTCTAAGTGCTTCAAATTTTAAGGTCAAATGTATCAAATACTGAAAATCAGGGAAAACACTTCCACTTTTTGGCCAAAAAGTGGACTTACTTCTTGCACACACCCAATGACGTATTTAATAAATAAATGAAATTTATTTATTTAATAATCAAGAGGAATGAAAGGACATGAATTAATTAAATAATCATGAATTATTTAATCAATAGTCGAATGTGGACCAAGGACATAATTAAATGACATAATTATGCTAGGACAAAAGTGGTAAAAATGAAGCTTGCAGGCCTAGGTCATTTTTAGGTGTCTACATTTTGCCCCTCTTTGTCATAATGTCACTTGTCGCATTGTGACAAAGAAAATAAGTCAAAAAATGCCCCAGTGCAAAATAAGAGAAGGAAGAATAATGAGGAGGGTTACGGTATGCCCCCTCGAGAGGATAGACAGGTTCGAAGAACATGGGTGTGCTCTCGAAATGGATGAGAAGACTAGAATATGAAGAGACAAAAAAATGTTAGTGCAAAAGATATGGATGATGATATGGATGCAATGCCTATATGAGACGAGCGAGAGAAGATGAAATGACTAAAGAAGATGCATGTTAGTTCCTAGACCAAATCCTTCAAAACATTGCCATAGGACTAATATTCATTGCTCTTAATCATCATTGGGCGGTAAAAATGACACAAATGGACAAAAAACACCATGATATGACGTAGACCAGGGTGTGCAAGGTCATCCACTTGAAAAACATACAGTCACAGAAAAGGAATGTTCTAACTCATACTAAGGGCGAAGTTGCCCCAGTCTTTTTGTCAAGACAATCCATAGACAGCAGTCAAAGAAAATAAAATAGGCCAGGAGACATCATCGCACCTCTAAATCCTTCGTGGGACATCCTCGAGGTAGCTAGTAACATGACCAAAAGACAAGAAAATAAAAATATAAGAGAAAATAGCCAAGATAGTCAAAAGATAAGACAAGATAGACCAGAAAGATTAACAACCATTTAATTTTGTTTGCCAATGTTCGTTTTCCAAAGATTGATTTCTTGTCGGTTTGATAGTTTTGACCGTTTAAGAGTTTTGCCAATTTGACGGTGTTGCCGGTTTGACGAGGCCTATTGTCAGGAAGGACACATCTTGAAAAGGCAAAGGACACTTTGACGAGGTCTAACTCCAAGGACACATCTTGAAGAGGACCAAAGAGTGACAAGATTGACATTGTTTTGACTAATATGTTTTGGCAAGTTGATTGATGTTGACTGTATGATTGATTGGCTTATGTTGTTTGATTTTGACCAATTTTGACATTGACATTTCAAATGACTGTCTTGTGTCTGATTTTGACTATGTCTAACTTATTTGACTAATGTAACGATTGTGACAAATTCCATGATTTTATTTTGACCAACCTAAAAGGACTGACCTAATGTCTCGGGGACTCATCGACTGATGGCCTTGCCTACGTAGCAAATGCGCAGAGACAACGTAGTTCGACAATGACATGGACCGATTGACTTGATTGACTTTGACCAGAGATGACACTGCGCTTTTGTGCCTCGCGTAGTCTAATGTTTTGTTTGGTTTTCTTCAGGACATTTTATGATTTTTAGGTCTTTTTCCAAGACATTTTGCGATGTTTTTGATCTTTTTTTCAGGACTTTTTATGATTTTTTTCCTTTTTTCAGGACATTTTGCGATGTTTTTGGTCTTTCTTCAGGACATTTTGCGATGTTTTTGGTCTTTCTTCAGGACTTTTTGTGATGTTTTTGGTCTTTCTTCAGGACTTTTTGCGATGTTTTTGGTCTTTTTTCAGGACTTTTTGCGATGTTTTTGGTCTTTTTTTAGGACTTTTTGCGATGTTTTTGGTCTTTTTTCAGGACTTTTTTCCATTTTTTTTTTGCCTTTTTGTCGTTTTATGATTTTTTTGGATTTTGACGTTTAAGAGGATCGTGAAAAATGCAAATAACTGATGCCTACACATGAGAATCCAAGGAAAAACATGATTGTACCCCTAGTCAAGCTGAATACCAATTGATAGGTGATGACAACGTTGTTTGACGTGGGAAGGACACATCCCGAAACAACGTGAGGACGATGACGATAATGTGACGAAAATATGGAGGTCTACAGTCGGGCTAGGAACGAAGTCAAGTAATGTTTTGGATAATGTGCTTGTATGAATTGGACTCATTGCATTTGGAATGACTTGGTTAGGGCTAGATGGGATGATGGAGTTTCCTTAGACCGTTTGACAAGGGAAAGCCAAGATAGGTGACATACATGAAAGGATGAGAGGTGGCCTTGGTAAAAGACGAGAGACATG
This sequence comes from Sequoia sempervirens, assembly GCA_007258455.2. Taxonomy (NCBI): domain Eukaryota; kingdom Viridiplantae; phylum Streptophyta; class Pinopsida; order Cupressales; family Cupressaceae; genus Sequoia; species Sequoia sempervirens. The sequence goes on along the minus strand of VDFB02132081.1, from coordinate 56,078 downwards.
AGACTAAGGGAATGTTATATGATTTTCAAGGACTATGTCATATAAGGACAATAAGACTATGATGGTCGATGACATGATGTTTCGTGAATTGTGTATGACCAAATGATAGTCATGTCAAGAGTTTTCCCAAAGCATGATTTATGTGCCAGTTTTATGTCAAGACCAAGGTAGGTGGGAAAGTGAATGGAAATGATAGGGCTAAGATGGATAGATGTCATGAGGAAGGCATGGGAAAATGAGACGATTTGCCCCCAAGTGTAAGAGTCCACATAGATGATTTATTTTACACATGATGCCTGTTTGCCAGGTTTTCATCATGGTACTTATCCAGGGCGCCTATTTGCCAGGTTTTCACCATTAGATGAAATTTTTCTCTTTACTATTTTTTTGAATTTTTGATTTTTTTTTGGTGTCACCAACACCTGTTTGCCAGGTTTTCATCAGGGTGACGATTTTTTGATTTTTGATTTTTTTGTATTTATGATATGTGGATAGCCTGGATGCTTTAGATAACCACTGATGGTGCCGATGTAGAGACTGGTGCCATGATATGCCAATAATGACCTTGCTGAAGGAGTTGTCTTGTCAGGATCATAGCACTTGTATACAATTGATCGATGTCATTGTGGTCCTTTCTGATACTAGAGTTGGCCTTATCAGAATACACACATCTCGATAGAGTGCCATGAGAGTCCTTGCGGTAAAGAGTTGCCGCCAAGATGTGACGGATTTGTGACATGGGATTTTTGGACTTTAGGCAAGACGTAGGATTATGACAGATGATGGTAGACGTGGAAATATTGTTTGGACGTTTGGATGAATGACTTTTTATTTTCCAAACTTGGGATGGTGGATGACGGATTTTGGAGGAATGGTGTTTGGAACCAACACTTTTATATTCCTTGATTGATGACCATTTTGAAGGAGGTGGACATGTGTTATATGTGGGAGTCCTCTTTTCCTGTGGCTCCACATTGTGATTGACTTTTGTATTTGACTTGATGTCTTTGTTTGATCCATCTTTCTTTGGGATCCATTTTAATTTCATTTGTCCACTTGTCCTTTTGTTTGATTTAATGGCCTTTGACATTTGATTTTGATCTTTTGACTTGTAAGAGTTTTGTTTTTGTTGGTTCCAAAGGGGAGGTTGATTCATGATGGAATGATGGTTCATGATGTGGGTGGAGGGGGTGTTGGCAACACTCTTATGACAAGGATTTCTCATGGACTCCATTTTGACGTTTGTATCTGACAAGGTTGCCCCCAATATCGAGGAGGTACCACTGACATCGTTTGATTTTCTGTCTGAGGAATAACCAAGACCTTGATGTCTGTAATTTTCCTGAAGTTGTATTGGTTCAAGAATACCTTGCTCATGTATGCCTAGTCCTTTGCCTTGATATTGCATGCTTTGACAGATTCTATTTGCGATGGGGTATTTGTTGTTTTGAAAGCAAGATGCTAACCCATCATTAGGTATGTGGATACTGTCACTTGTAATATTTTCATCTGCAAGAAAGCCTGCTCTGATAAAGATAGATGACCCTAAGTGATAACGTGTCTTAGCTTCATTGTCATGTTGGACATATTCCTGACTGATATCTTTGGTCTGATTGTGTGACATGTCAGGTTCAGATGATTCTTTTGGTGCTTCCAAGACAATGTCGAAGCCATCATTATGTTTAGTGTCATAGAGCCCAATGATTTTAGCTATAACTTGATCATTTTCAAATATGTCTATATTGGAATACTCTTGTGCTTGAGGAATATTTTCTATGTGTGTAATGGAGGCAAGTGTCTCATTTTGGAAATTGTCAATAGTTGAGGCCTGTATATGATTGGAAAGTGTTTGATCATGAATGGCATAAAGGTCAAGGAGTGTATCGTTTTGGATTTCTTGGTCAATGGTAGGGTCTTGGTCGAAGATGGGGTTGTCATGGATTTGGACTTCTTGGTCAATGGTAGGGTCTTGGTCAAAGATGGGGTTGTCGCAAATAGGGTCATGGGATAGACTACCTTGTTCTTGACATGAGGGTGACATTATAAGGTCATGCTTTGGGCTTTCATTTTGACATGTATCCTCAAGTTTAGACAATGGGATTTGACTTTGAGCAATGACAAAATTTTCATGACTAGATGTGGCTTGTGAGGGGATGACTTGAAAAGGATTAATGATGAAAGACTAGGATAGGACATGGGACTTGGACTAGACTAGTATATGAAGGACTAGGATATGACATGGGTACTTGCATTAGACTAGTATGTGAAGGACTAGGGTATGACATGGAGACTTGGACCGGATATGACATGGAGTCTTGGACTGGAGTAGGATGTGATGGCATATGATGTGACATGGGGACTTTGACTATATTAGTTGGTAATGATATAGGGACTTGGACTGGATTGGAGTAAGGTTGACTAAAATGAGACGTGGAGACTTGGGCCGAATCGATATGGTATGATGTGGGGACGTGACATGTGTTGGTAGATGGTTGATAAGGCATGTAGACTTGGACGGGATTGATAGGTGAAGGGTCAAAATATGATGTGGAGGTTTGGAATGGACTATTGGGCAGTTGGCTTCCCTTTTCAAGGTTAGGATAAGGGTGATAAGTGGACGTTTGTTGTGAATTATTGGTAGGATTCATGTCAAGTGACTGTTGATGGTGAGGGTAGACGGATGGTGGCAAAGTATTTATGTCAAAGCCTTGTGGTAACTTAGCCCCTTCGTCCAAAAGCATGGCTAGAGACCTTTGAGGATCACGTAAGATTAATTTTTTTACAAAGGAGAATATATCAGGATTTTGCTTTGCAGCTTCTATGTCTTTGAAATATACTTGTCCATTTTGGTCTCTTTCTATGAATGGCTCAAAAATGTTTTCTGATGAAGATGGCATGTTCATGGAAGATTGCATGTTCATGTTGTGAAATGGGTCAGAAAAAGTCCAATGTTCATGTCGTAAGTGTTATTGTCAATGTTGGGATAAGAATCTTGTCCAAAGTTTGCCATTTGTCGTTGTTGTCTTTGAAGCCTAGTCTCAACTGTAAAAGGGATTTTCTCAAATGAGAATGATGAGAATGACAACTAAATGCAAGGATGACACTAGCCTATGTTTTTTGGATTTTTGAGAAAAAGGTATGAAATTTGTATGCAATGTAAGACAAGGTTATCTAAGCACTTCTAAGGTCGAACTTTGTTTACGATTTTGACTGCTAAAGGACTTCGTTGGAAATGACAAGTTGACAAGGTCTAAATGACTAGTGAGTCTTCCTAACTAGACTTTTGAGTTGGAAGAAATCTCACAAAAAAAAGGACAATGACTAAAAGAGGTTTGATAACTTAGTCCAAGAGGGTCTAATGTCGAAAACAATGTTTTTGCAAAGTGTGCCTAAGATTTTCCTAATCCTAAGTATGCAAGTACGAACCTAGGGACAACATAATGTTGAATGTATGCAACTAGAGGGATTGATGTATGAAACCTATGGTGACTAATGTAAGCTAATAGATAAGACTTTGAGCAATTTCAAGTTAGGTTTCTGACAGAATCTTCATGATGACAGAGTTTGACAAATGATTGACAGTTTGAAGACCTCTGGTTTTGAATGTGGAGTTTAAAATTTTGACAGGCAAATGCGTCTCAGTTTGGCAATTGCGTCACAGTTTAGCATATGCGGTTCAGTGTTTCACTTGTGGCTTTCTGACTATCAAATGCGACTCTATTTATCATATGCGGCATTTAAATTTACAGATGCATCGTGACACCAACAGATGCCGCGTTCTGAGTCTCAGATGCAGTTTATCAGAGCAGTTGCGTTGCAGAATATCAGTTGCGGTTCAACAAATATGACAGTTTTGTTTTGAAGTGATTTTCGTGTTGTTTTGATGGAAGTTTTGATTTGTTTGATGAATGTTTTGTCTTGAACTATGGTAAAAACTAGAAAAAACTTGACAAACACAGCATTTTATAAAGTAACCAAACACACATCAGATAAGCACGATCCTAGGTTAGGCCATGACAATATTCACTAGATTCCACGCGGGTTTCCCCAATCGCATATCTATAGCGTGTGAATTCAGAAGCTTGGCTGCACGGGCTTCCCCTTATAGTGCACTCTCTTCTTAGGCCAACCAATCTTCCAACCCCCATGAAACTCCCATGGCGAGCTAATCACATCTACTACAAACTGCGAAAGTGTGGATACCTTCACACCCACCAGTGTTGTGCTAGCAAATAGAAGGATTTTGGCTTACTACACGAGTTTTTAGTTCGGGACCCCCGTTCGAGTGGCCATACATGGGGCAAGAGATTAATCACCATTAAGGTGGCACTCCAGCCTGAAGAGGTTAAGCTCAATAGGGTTTAAGGGAGTACAACTCCGTCTGTATGACACATCCGCACAAGCAAATCTTTAGGTTTTCCTTAAGGTTTACATTTATATACCTGGGCCGTGGGTAGCTTGGCTTTTAGCTGAGCATGTTTGTTTGAGTTTGCTAGTATGAAACCCCGCAGCCCTAATTTAGAGTTAAACTGCTTTATTATTAATTCCCAAGACTCTAAAGTTTAGGAGAGGATACTCCAATATACCAAGTCAGGGTAAATAACAAATTAGAATGGGTCTGGTTTTCTGATCACAAGGTTTTCACCAAGTGAGAGCATACTCACCTACCATTCCACAATCACAATCAAGCATAAAAGACATGATTTCATTTTATAAGCACCAAAAACAAATGTTTGCTAATCTAGAAATAAACAAGCACAATGTTTGTTTCTTCCTTCTTTGACATGCGAATCTGCAAACAATGAATATTAGTAGTCTCGTATGTAATGGTCTTTGACACACGAAAGAGGATCGCCACACGCTACAAGAAAATATTAGTAACACAACAAATCTGATTTTTAGAATTTTTTTTGATAGTAAAATGAAAAATACAGAAAATAAATCCTGTCTAAAATCTCAAGAGGTTTCCAAAAATTTAAATAAATCAGAAAAATTTGCTGTTTTGCACCTGAAATTAATTTTTTATGAAAAATCATAAAAAAATTATAAAAAATACATAACAGCTTTAAAAATTCTAATTTTTTTACTGGAGTCGTCTACTATCATCCCAAATCTGCAAAAAAAAATTGTGATTAGATCTACAACCGTGAGAGAGATATAAGCCAATCTTTGTTAAACACCAATTTTAAAAGATCTATTTTTTGACTCATAATTTCGCATCCAAATTTAAAAACTAAAGAGTAGACCCCTATTAAAATTCAAATAGCTTTCCAGAAATGTAAACATATCTGAAAAATTCGATTATTTTCTCCCGAAATTAATTTTTTATTAAAAACTGAAAAATAATTATAAAAAATGAAAAACTAATCCAAAAAATCTGATTTTTGGAATGAGAGTGCGTGATATTGTCCCCAAGCTGCAAAAAAAATTTGTGAGCCAATACGCAGTCGTTTGAAAGTTATGGTTGAATCTTTGGCTTTGTCCACAATGATGCCAATCCTGCAACAAAACCCAAGCAATCCCTGCAACAAGAAGAAACCAACTCCAAAAATGGTTTTTTATTTGTCCAAATACATCGGGTTCACCAATGTAATCAATGGAAAATCAGATTTGTAGATGGGTTAGCACAAATAACATAAAAATCCAATGATATAACAAAGCACAAAGGAAATCAAATGAAAACGAAAAGGAAATATATCACCAAGAGTCTCCATCCTCCATGATTGATCTTTGTTACACCTTCTTGCTTGCTGGATAATATGATGCCCTCAGATTCATCTTCTTGAGCAATCTAAAATGCCTAAGCCCTACAACAAGATTTGAAGGATTTGCTATGCCTATGACTATTGTCAATGCCTATGTCTATGTCTAAACAAATGCCAATATTAATCAAATGCCTATGACTTAAATATATGTGAAACTAAGTGAGGGTGAATGCCTATGAAGTAATGGCTTTAAAATCTCGATGTCCGAAAATGAGAAGAAAATGGTATTTTATAGAAAAGGCCATTTCGAATCTGACTGACGAGAGATGAATTAGTGATGAGATCCCTAAACGAACGATCCAGACACTCCAAGAATCCCCACCAGTAGTTAGGGCAAAACTCCACTGAACCAGTTGAACAAAATAGATCGACGGGTGGAGGAATAATGAGACAAATTAATTAGGAAAATAAAGATTTTCAAAAATCAAGAAGATAAGATCACCTAATTTGCAAGATTTGAAAAATCAAAGAGATAAGATTCAGACTGAAGATAAGATTTGGAAAATCAAGAATCTGCCCGATTGCTTGATTTTTAGAAGATTCATTACTAATTTGAATTAAAATAATCCAAATTATGGATTTTATATATATTTGGAACAATCTTTTCGACATTTATCAAAAAGGGACTCGACAGCTTAGATTGACATGACATTTCCAAACAATTAATTCCTATTTAAAATGAGAAGAATATTAATTACAATTAAATAATTAAATCTGACCACCAATTAAATAAATTAATCAATTTGCCTAATTACATGACGATAAATAAATAAATGAAATTTATTTGGTTTAACAATCTAAGAAGAATTAAATGGATAAAGTGTAAATTAAATAAATTAAGAAATTTATTTAATTAAGGGAAGACTTAGACAATTAATGACGTATTTAATAAATAAATGAAATTTATTTATTTAATAATCAAGAGGAATGAAAGGACATGAATTAATTAAATAATCATGAATTATTTAATCAATAGTCGAATGTGGACCAAGGACATAATTAAATGACATAATTATGCTAGGATGAAAGTGGTAAAAATGAAGCTTGCAAGCCTAGGTCATTTTTAGGTGTCTACAGGGTCATGTTGAGTAAGTAAAGTAGCTACAGTCTAGTTTTCTTAGTGTGGTTGCTTTTCTGTTTTCATTCTTCTAATTTCTTATCAACTCGGTGTATCACCATAGGAATAGTTCAGTATAGTTTCATTTTGTATGCATTTCTTCTCCCTTTACCTCACAAAGATCAATAGTTTAGGTGATACCAAAAGGAAGTTGGCCTTCTCCGAAGGTTCTCTCCAATCTCAAGTGACCTAGAGCCTTGGAGTGATCCAATGTTTCACTAGAAAGCTTAGTTTTACAGCTTTGCATGGGGTGCATTTCTAGGTGACAACATCAACATCAACACAATCAGTGACAAAACCAATCACAAAGTTCAATGGACAATTTATGAAGGAGAAATTCTCGATGGAAGATCCTGAGGATAGCGAAATGCTAAAATGGCTCCATAAAGATGAAGATGTAGATGAAACAGTTCTTAATATCAAGTTACCAACTGATAAATATGGTAAGGGATATTCAATCATGCAAAAGATGGGCTATGAGGGTAATGTTCTGATCAGAAAAAGAAAAGAAGTAGTTGAGCCTATTGATCCTCCAGGACTTGTTGCAAAAGATAAATTAGGACTAGGCTATGATACTAGCTCAAAAGAAACAACATCCAAACAATTGAATGATATTGTACTCACATTGAAAGAAAGTTTTGATCCAAGGGAAGCATGCTTAACATCAATTTAGAATTTCATTGATAATAACTCTAACACAGACTCTAGAGAATACAAATGGGATACTATCCATAATGATGAATTCTGGAGGGACAAATAGGTTGACGTGATACACAAGTATAAACCTACTCTAATTAAAGGAGAAGGGTCAAGGACCCAACCACAAGAATCTGAACTACAATGCAACTATGATTCTAGTGATATTGATTCAGATTTAATCGAACAAGACTATCGTGAGGACAATACCATCATTGATCTACCTCATACCTTAGATCTTATAGACACCTCTGTTATGACCATAACCATAGCCGATTTCATGCAACCAAATGACCCGCTACCGCTAATACATCTCAATCTCATTGATTGGGATCTATCTAAACCTCTTGATATACCTATGTTTCCAACTAACGAATCTATCATAAACTTCCTTTCTACAGATGATGTAAATGATTGTTCCACTAATGATTTTCAGCATGAGATCCTTAGTCAGGAGAGTGTCAAGTTTCCTAGCTGTAAAAATAAAAATCAAAAAGAAAGATCTAATGGTGAAAACTAGAATCTAGCAGTATTAAATCAAACAAAAGATAAAACAAAGAGCATATTAGATGGTGAAAACCTGTTTAAGGCACCAGATGATGGGATACTTGACAATCTCCCAGAGCACTATCATGAGTGATCGCCTATCTCAATTGAGCCTACAAAAGCAGTTAATCTTGAAACTATAGAGAAATTGAGGATTCTACAGTTAGCGGCATCAATGACAGATAAATAAGTACCTGAGTTCATGGAATTTCTTAGAGTAAATCAAGTCAACTTTTTCTGGTCTTATGTAGACATGCCAGGTCTTGATCTGAATCTTATAATGCATCACTTTTCCATTAAACAAGGAGTAAAACCTGTGAAACAAAAACTTAGAAAGATGCATCCTCATGTGGCACTACTAGTTAAAGAAGAACTTAAGAGACTCCTCGATGTGGATTTCCAACATTGTTCCTATATCCAAACATGACAAAAGTGTTAGAGTGTGCACAGATTTTAGAGATCTTAATAAGGCATGTCCTAAGGATGATTTTTCTCTTCCAAGCATTGATACTATAGTTGATCTAACGGCTGGCCATTCCATGTATTCACTAATGGATGGTTTTTCTGGTTATAACCAAATCAAGATTGCATCGGAAGACCAGGACAAAATAGCTTTCACATGTCCCTTGGGGACTTACTGTTGGAACGTCATGCCATTCGGTTTAAAGGATGTTGGGGCTACATACCAAAGAGCTATGACTATAATTTTTCATGACATAATGCACACAATCATGGAAGATTATTTCGATGACATACTAGAAAAATCATACACAAGAGAAGGACATATTGAGATATTATCTAAAATATTTGCAAGGTTGGAAAAGTTCAAAGTATGCCTCAACCCTAAGAAATGTGTTTTCTGAGTCACATCTAGAAAAATCTTGGCATACATAGTTTCAGCAAAAGGAATTGAAGTAGATCCCACCAAGGTACAAGCAATCATGGAAATGCCTCCACCAAGGAATATCAGTCAATTGAGATCACTACAGGAATGACTTCAATCTATACGAAGATTCATTGCACAACTAGCAGACAAATATCTACCTTTCACACATCTACTACATAAGAATGTTCCTTTCAAATGGGATGATAAGTGTGAAATGGCCTTTCAACAAATCAAGCAGTACTTAATGACCCCACCAGTTATGATACCACCAAATCCATACAAACCACTCATCTTATACATTGCTTCCATAGAGACATCCTTAGGGGCATTGTTAGCACAAGAAGACTCTATAGGAAAAGAACATGCAATCTATTATATCAATCGTACATCAATAGGTCATGAGCTCAACTACAATTTCATCAAGAAGGCTTATCTAGCAGTAGTCTTTGCTTCACAAAAGTTTTGACTCTACATGTTAACTCATACAATTAATCTTGTTGTAAAGATTGATCCACTCAAATATCTATTAAGCAAGGCCACATTAACAGGAAGATTAGAAAAATGGGTCATGATCTTAAGCGAGTTTGATATTCATTATATGGATCACAAAGCAATCAAAGGACAAATTATTGCTGACCAACTGGCTGAAGCACCCCTACAAGAAGAACATCCCATGCACATTGAATTTCTAGATGTTGACGTCTTCACGGTAGAATCAAAGCAACCTTGGTCATTATATTTTGATGGCTCATTTACTCAACATGGATCAGGGGCGGGCATACTCTTTGTCACCCCCCAAGGAAATACCATTCCTTGGTCATATCGGCTAATTTTTCCATGTACTAATAACATAGTCGAATATGAAGCTTTAATCACTGAACTCAAAATAACATTGGAATGGAGAATCACAAAATTGCAAGTCTATGGTGACTCATAGTTAGTCATTAACCAAATCAACAATGATTATCAGACCAAAGATGACAAATTGTTGCCATATAAGAAAATGGTTGACGATTTCAAGAAGTACTTTGTAGACATCAAGTTCATTCAAATTCCAAGGCTTGATAATAAGGCAACTGATGCTATGGCCACAATCACTTCATTGTTACAACTCCCAAAAACTTAGGCTCGCTATGAATTTCTAGTGGAACAATCATTTATGCCTTCCTATGACACACCTGAAAGCCAAATCATTTGCCACTTAGTAGGATTCGATTCACCTTGGTATGGAAGATTTATGCCTACCTAAAATATGACATCTTACCACTTGACTTATCCTATAACCAAAAGCACAACTTTATCTGCCAATCTTCTCGCTATACCCTTATTGTTGACACTCTCTATCACCACGGTCTTGATGGTACTTTACTTTGATGTCTTGAATGTGACGAATCTAATAAGGCTTTACAAGAAGTTCATGGTGGCATTTTTGGTACTCATTCAAGTGGACTAACCTTATCCAATAAATTGATTAGAATGGGTTACTACTGGCCTACAATAGAGAGGGAATCATATATTTTTGTAATGAAGTGTTCTAAATGTCAGATACATGGAAATCTCATTCATGCACTAGCCCAGGAACTACAACTGTTTGTACCAACATGGCCATTCTCTCAGTGGGAGTTGGATTTAGTTGACAAGATTCATCCTTCATCCTTGAATGGACACAAGTTCATCATCATAGCGAAAAATTATTTTACCAAGTGGATTGAGGTAGTACCTCTCACTAAGGTCATTGGAAAATAAATCTCATCATTCATACTTAACTATCTCATTTGTCGGTATGGTATTCCCAACTCTATCATCACAGATAATGGACGGTCATTCTAGAATCAAGATGTTGATGAACTTTGTGAGAGATTCCATATTCAACACAGATATTCAACACCTTATTATCCACAAGGGAATGGCCAAGCAGAGGCCTCAAACAAAACAATACTAAAAATATTGAAGAAAATTGTGAATGATGTAGGGAAAGATTGGCACGTTCAACTCAATCCCACATTATTGGCCTACTGAACTAGTATCTAAACGCCAACAAGAGCAACACCATTTGCTCTTGTTTGTGGAGCAGAAGACATTTTTCCACTAGAAGTTGACATCCCACCACTTAGAGTATCACTAAAAGGTCTCATAACAGATGATGAATACAGAATTTATCGATTGCAAGAACTGGAACTTTTTGATGAAAAGAGACAACGAGCACCTGATCATTTGAAAGCATATCAACAAATGATGTCTCGTAGCTATAATCACATAGTCAAACTGCATACCTTTCAGGTTGGTTATCTTGTTCTAAAAGAGAACCCACACAATCAATAGGATAGAGAGAAGAAAGGAAAGTTTGAACCTAATTGACTAGGTATGTATGTGGTCATAGCAGTAGATGGTTCAGGAGCATACAAGCTGTCAATGCCAGAAGGGGACCTGTTTGACGAACCCATCAATAGCAAACCAAAGTGGTTCATGCGCAAAGTAGCGTCACTGCCGGAAACCGCGCCATTTGTCCGCCAGCCGTTACGACGAAAAACCCCGGCGAAAACATCGCACCTGAAGAAGCCACAAAACAGAGTTCAAAAATGTACCACAACAAAACATCGCAGCAAAACCCCAAGAAATAAAACATCGAAAAGTCCTTAAAATACAAAACATGACCACAGAAACACAAAAGGAAACATGTTCAAAAATACATCAAAAACCCTCGCAAACAAACAAAAAAAAAAATCTGAATAAACAAAATTTTATACCCGAAAATGACGAGTTTTGTAGTTTCCATCTATTTTAAAATTGCCTAGATTTCACTGTGGTTTTCCTCATTCAGTCCCAAACATCTATGTCCACGGTCTTCCCAAATGGACATGAACCAAACAAGTTCTGATGAGTTCAGCAGCCTATTTCTGGAAGTGCCAAACATAGGTAAAACATTCTCATAATTTGAAAACGACCAGTTCACCAAAACACAAAGATAGAACGTCAAAACAAACAATCAAATCACATGAACAACTATCCAACCATTGATCCATATCACAATGGTTTTTCAGCAAAATACCATATCATGACTCATATCTGGATGATCTAAAATCTAAATAATGATTGGAATATTAGTTTTACATTTTGAACAATGGTTGTTTGATTTTTTGATATCATCTCTCTGGAGCACACTCAATGATGTACTGATCTAGAGTGGCAAGGAAGGAGGATGATTTTTCTTTGTTTGATGTCTTGAGGTTAACTATTGATTTGATGAAAATATGTCATGAAAATGATTTCCAAAGCATATCATTGATGACAGTTGGACACATTTGCATCAAAAGGTGGTTAGTCTTTGTCTATTTATGCAAGAAATGCTTAGGTCATCTTAGTTCAATTATACCTCTATGCTTGTGTTCGCTTGCTATATCAAAAATCATAAAAGTTGTACTTAGGTCATCATTGGTGCTAATCTCCCCTTTGATGCTTGTACATACTTCCAACATTTTATAAGGCTCTATGATGATTCAAGAAAGCTACCCAAAGGCTCAACAAATAGTTGGTTTTATTTAATTGCATTTCATTTAGATTAATGTATATATTTGCATACTAGATTTGCATTAGAGTTTTAACCCAAGCTGAACAGATAAATCAACGGTTTTCATGTCTCTTTGGACTATATGTGGAGGACATTTGGGCATTTGTTTCATCCTCATTTCATTATCATTTAATATAGATCTTGTGCATATCATATAGTTTCACATCCATGATTTGGATCCTTCCTCATTTATTTATCCTTTAGGATGCATTATCCTTTCATATTTCATATCATTTCATTGCATAATCATGGGACATTCTCATTTTTATCATCTTTGTTTTATTCTCATATGATTTCGCTCCTTTATCATTTTGTATCATTAATTTATTCACTACTCATTTTCATTATTATCTTATCCATCATTTTCATGTCATTTTCATTTTATATCATTATTTTCCATTTTCCAGTTCCATTAAATTTTCATCATATCATTCAATTTCATTTCATGTTATCATTCAATTTCATTTCATTTTACCATTGCATATCATCTCATTTTCATATCATTACATTTCATCTTGGTTCATCTCATCTCATTTCATCTCATCATATCATTCATTTTCATTTCATTTTATCAATCCATATCATTTTATTACATTACATTGCATATCATATAATTCATTTTCATTTCATTTTATCATTTTACATTTCATCCTTTCATGTCATTACATTACATTTTCTATCCTATCATTATTTAATCATTTTTTTTTGTATTCATCATACTTTTCTCATCATTATCATATCCTCATTATTCATATAATTATCATTTATCATCATCTCATCAGCTCCTATCATTTCATCTCATAATTCATTTTCTTTTACTATTACATTTCATATCATTTCATTTCATTTTATATCATTGCATTTCATTTCGTTTTATCATTCCGTCTCATCATCAATCTTTTTTCGTATTCATTACATTTCATAGCATACATTTCATCATTTATCATTCACATCTTTTCTCATTTTCAATACCATTTTATTTATCATTTTTCATACAACATTTGATTCATATTACATATCATAAATTCATCATGCATTTCATAAACACAACATCACATCGTCATCATTTATAACATTTTGCACAATCAAAACACAAAGAAGTTCACACAAACATTACATTTCCACATCATTAACAATTCCTATCATATATCATATCATCTCAACATGTTGCATTTTTAACCATCATCATCCACCTGCATGAGATCATTAGTACACATCATATTGTACATCATCATATCATAACCATATCACATCATCCTACAAATCATGTTAGTCAGTAGATCATATATCAATATCCATATCACATAAACAAAGAAATAAATGCATATCCATCTCATATCATCATATCAAATGCAACACATCATCAAAACTCATCGCCGCTACATATCATCACTCATCAATAATACATACAAATGTCCAATAGTCCAATGACACTAAAAATTCTAACAAGATACATGAGATATGATCAAAAATCAATATACATGCTCTAAGAATATGAAATACATCACAGAAAATCTTGCATACATCAATCACGGCTGGCTGGTGGAACCCCCTGATGGAGTTGGTCTCAAGGATGGTGGCCTCCCACTAGTCCCTACATCTGGATCCCATTGAGGCCATGTAACCCCCATGCTTTCTGTCGTTGTCTGTGTCCTACTCCTGGTCCTAGTGTGGGACCATGGGAAAGGCTCTCTATGCTCAGGAGGACACAACTCCTCATACCAAACTCGATAATACTCAGCCTCTCTGGCCATCTCGAAGCCCTCTACAATGGCCTTTCATAATGATGCACTCTCCACGGTTCCTATCAACCTCTGAGAAACACCCTCGACCTCTACCACCCTCTGTCTCAATGCATCTCTCTCTATAATTAACTGGGCTACCTATGGGTCTAGGGTAGGAGGATGCTCTTGTGCCTGTACCTATGCCATACTCTATGCCTATGCCTATGACTATGCCAGCTGTGCCTATAGCTATGTGACCAATCCCTGTGCCTGCACCAACTAACTTTGCAACTGCACCTGTTGTCCCTACAATGTCTGCACCTGGGCCTATAGAGTATCTATCTGTCCCTGTTGTGATGAGGAACCAACCCTGATCACTATCCTCCACCCAATCCCAGTCCTCGACCTCTACATGTTCCACACACCGCTCAAAATATCTAGCCTCGGTCTCACTGGCACCGACGCCTCATCTCCACCGTCATCCCCATCATCCCCATCTAAGATCTCCTCCTCTCCACTCTCCTCATCCTCTCCCCCAACCACTGCCTACTCACCACCTATCACATCCTCCTGTCTCCCTACCCCTGGCTACGATACCACCAAAATGGGTGCTGACTCATCAGGACAGGTAAACCATGGAAAGTGATGTGTATGATAATAAACTGAGTACTCATCAGACATACCAGCATCAACAATATATCATCTATCATCCCATGCCTTAGGTGCTAAAGCCATATACTTTGTATATGCTATCTGATATGAAATACACGGCCCCCATCCCGCCTCATCCTTGCTTCGTGCATAGTGAGCAACCCCCTATGGCATCCCCTATGTAAAATTGAACTGTTGCTACACCCGCAATGCCAAGAACCTCTCTAAAATGAAGGGTGTATGACCTATCAAAAATTGAGGAATACCTATGAATGGCATCTCAAGGTGATTTGTATCCCATGGCTCACAATCTAGGTATGGCCGCCATATCACCGCATCAATATCATCCAAGCACCGTCTCCAATAATCCACCTTGCCTAGCTTAGGCTGGACAAGGAACATGACATATGCATACACATAGGGTCTACCTAGTGGCCTCACTCTGGGACAAGCTAGTCTCATCACAGCAAGATGCTCCCATGCCTAGATCTAAAGTGGTGTTATGCCGCACGACAAACTGGATGCACCCCTATATACTACCTGATGTAAATCATGATATAAATACGCCAACATGCAACTCCCCTAGGCGTATCTCCATGGTTGTACAAGCATTTGGTTCAGGGTCCTCCCCCATCCCACTGATAGTCCCTTTGACCAGTGATCCAAACAAAGGAGACCTCTAATGAATGCACCTAAAACTGCAGGCAAGGCTGGATATCCTCTAAAGTAACCCATGGCACCCAGTACCCTGCTATTTGGGCATCACCATATACTCTCCTCAATGCATCTGTCCCACCGAGCTTCTTGTGATCATAGAACACAAGGGCCCCAACCACTGGGATACCAAGAATCCTATACACATCCTCTAGAGTCACTGTCACCTCACCTGTTGGCAAATGAAAGGTATTGTGCTCCAAATGCCACCTCTCTGCCAGTGCAGTCAACAGTCCCCTATTGACCCAAATTGCAGGTATGGACAACTAAGATCTCAATCCACATGCCCCTATCAATGCTACATCATCTGGTGTTAGCTCAGGTATCCTATCCCACACTGCCGAGTGATGCTCCTTAATCTAGAGGTTTTTGAAAACCTCATATTTTTAGGTAACACAAGATAATTAATCAGCATCATATCAATGATTCAATCTCAATCAAGAAAAATCAATGTGACTCATATCTATCTATGACCCTTATCAGTGATGCATACTCATCAGAATCATATCTATCTATGACCCATATCAGTGACACATACTCATCAGACTCATCAAGTGACCCATATCAAGTATTTTATCTAGGCAATTCATATCATACAATCAATGTACAATCTATCTATCTGAATATCACATCAATTTGTTCTATCATCAATTACTATTTGTTTTCTTTTTCAAGAATGCAAATTTATCAACAGTCAAAACATCATCCTATTTTTATTTCAGTCATGAATGCAAATATGTTTTCACATCAATAATCTATTATTTGTTCTCTATCGCAGAAAGCAAATTTATCAGAAGTCCTATCAATCATCTACTCTTTGTTTTTCGTACAGGGGAAACAAAGTTATCAGCTATCTACTCTTTGATTTCTATTTTAGAAACAAATTTATCAATTATTTATCATATTTTTTATCCATATCAACATGATGATAAGATAATTTCTCTATCTATTGACCAAGGCAGCAATATACATCATTTTTACATCACTTTCATCAAATCACACATTCTGTCTCTTTTTACTAGATGTGCTAATCTGTGGTCTCTATGCGCTAAAACTCATATGTGCTATTTTGTATCCTAGATGCGCTAAAACTCAGATGCATCGTCCTTTGTCCTGGATGCACTCAAACATTTCCTCTATGCCCTATTTCCCTCTAGGAGCTGAAACTCTAAACCTAAGTGCCACTTTATTTCCTGGATGCACGACAACCCTAAATGTGCTAATGTTTTTCCTAGATGCGCTAAAACCCTAATTTTCTTATGGCATCCTAGAAGTGCTACTCTTTTTATCGAATTTGCTAAACTAGTTTCTACACTAAACATTGCAAAATCTATCCTATATGCACTACAACACCCATCGAAAGTGCTCAAACAGCTCTTGAAAGCACTAAAACTTTTCTAAAAGTGCTAAAATGGATTTTTAAAACCTAAATCTGTAGAAAAAATAGTGCAAATTGATTCCAAATGGAAAAATTTGACAACAAAAGAGGTTGGGTTGACTCACCGGTGGTCCATACGCAACTAGTCTCTGGTATCGGTGGGCCTGCTTGAATCTGTGTCGGTGGTACGAAATCTCCATCTTGCCAAGTCACTATCAGAGCAACAAGATTCTAAAAGTCAAAAAGTGCAAATGATTTATCCTTTTCTCCCTTTTTACCTTTTAAAGGTCAACTAAAGGTGAGTTTTGTGAAATTTTTATCTTTTTATCTAACTTTGACTTTATTTTGACACTGGGGCATCCTTATACATCATTTTTTGAGAGCTAAATCATTGAATTCAAATCAACATCAAAATCTCATCATCAACTCAAAATTTTCAAATATTATCAAAAACTCATAATCATCAGTGATTTACCTCCCAGGGGGCATCATTAACACTAGCAGCATCTTTTAATCAAAAACATATCAGAATTAGGTCAGGGGCATATTTTTCAGAAAAGAGGCAAAGTCAAACACAACAAATTACGAAAGCAGGAATATTTTCATTGAAGCAATGCGTTTCACACATCACTTCAAAGAGGGGCAAAATGTAGATGCATAAAATTGGTCATATCTGATTAATCCTGGCATTTAATTAAATATTTGTTATTTAATTAATTTCTCTAAAGTCTTCTACATATGATTAAATTTAACTAATTTAATTATATTGTTCATTCAATTTATTCTTCTATCATGATTAAATAAATCAATTTTTATTTAATTATTTCACATTCATATGTCTACTTGATTAATTAAATAAATACACTTTATTTATTTTAATTAATTATCACTTTTTGAATTTAATTAAGTCTTTTTTATTTAATTAAATTTAAATATCTCTTTTCAATTTCTTCTTTTGATTAATTAAATATCTTATTTAATTAATTTCATTTACATACCATTTCTTAAAAAGAATAATTAAATAAAGATATTTAATTGAATATCTTCCATATCTTTTTAAAATCATAATTAAAAATTCTATTTAATTATGAAATCTTCCATTATTCTTCAAATCTGGGATAAATATTCTATTTTAAAAAAAAAACCTATGTATCATCCATAAATAAATAATTGAATTTAATAATTCATTATTTACCTTCTTCAAAATATTTCCATAATCTCACAAAAATATGATTTTTTACAATTCATCTTTATCATCTTATCTTACTTCTTTTACAGAAAAGAAAACAAATCTTGCTTTCTTCTATCTTCTGTTTTTCTTCACTCTCATCCATCTTCAACCGTTCAATTTGCCAGGAATTTTCACAATCGTTGATCATATCAGCCAATCAAAAGCTTTTGAAAAACTCTATAAATAGCACAACAAATCCAAGCAAGGGTTACACAACACACAATAGATGAATTAGAGATTAATTGCATTCTAGCATTATAACATTCTAGCATTATCATTATAGTTTTATTATTCATAGCATCATCATAATCTTTCATTTCAGCAATCATGTTTAGCATCAAAATAATCATGTCTTAGTATTACATGCATTTCATATTCAATCTCGTTCTTTAGGAAGATTGTTCGTTGAGCCTAGCATACAATCTGAGAGCCAACTGGAATCAATGAAAATACTGGAGATAGAGGACGATAGGATGACATTGATAACAGGATACTAAGTTTGCAATCTCTATTGTTTTAAATATTCTATTTTTGATATAATGTCTTATTAGTGTGTTTGATTCATTTATTTTACATATTTAACACTCACAAAATCAACCACACAAGAACTAACACAGATGGAATCATCGGTCGACTTTGACCATGTATCAGATCTAATTCAACCAGGTAATATATCTACTTGCTTAGTTTTTCAAATTCCATATTGTTATCTTACTTTGTACTGTATTCATAATGTTGAATAATTTCAAGTGATTTTATGCACATATCAATGCAAAGTATTTATATGCAGTTATTGCAGATGAAGAAAATAAAGAGGGAACGGACTATTACTTGTGTCAATGTGTTGAGGCCAAAAAGAAATTGGAAGCCCCAGTTATAGATGGAGAAAACATTGAATACCCTATAGGCTCAATTGTTGTTACTGAAACGTGGCTTAGAAGGTACCCACATAAGAGTGTTAAACATTGGCTATTTGAGGACTTTGACACGCATCGTAAGATTCTTCATTACTCAAACCTTGTTGTGGCATCCAATGTTCATTTGAGAAAATGTGGGGATAGACCTTTGAACAAGACCTTGTGGAAGGTTCGTGAGTCTGATAATGAGGCAATACTTGACATAATAAAGAGTAGAGTAGATTTAGATGGTTCATTGGATTAATTTGTAAGTATATGCACAATGGTTCTTATTAATTTATACTTGTATTGATGTTAATTTGTTTGATGCCAATTCTATCATGTCTTATTTTACTTTGCGTATCTGTAAGTAACCCAGTGAGCATTGAATGGTGTCCCCTTGCAGAAAATATAGATTTATGAGCCATCCAAGAGAATCCTAGGCATAAAAGCAATGTAACATCCCTATTTTGATGATCTTGACAAATCTCAATTATGATTTTCAGCCATTACAATAGTGTGTGTGAAGCTTGGTGAAGGAATTTCAAGTTATTCATTTGAATTTAACCTTATCATTAGCACCTATGATGTATACATTATAGGAGCATCTCAAATTTCAAGATATTCTAGATTCATGAGAGGTGTTGTGTGCAATAGGTATCTTGGAACTCACAGTGAAGATGTATGAGTAGGAGTGACTAAGTTGAGAGACTGCCATGCCTATCTGTAAGTTCCTTCCATCTATTTTCATTTCATTTCCATTTTGGACATGAATTGTTTCTTTTTATTCTTTTACTTTTCCTATCTGTAACTAAACTAGTAAAAATTGATTGGTCTCTCCTTGCATAAAATGTTGATTTTGGAGCCATCGAAGATAATCTTAGCCAAAAAAGTAATGCAACATCCTTATTTTGATGATCTTGACAAATCTCAATCTTGATTTCAAGCCATTTTAAAAGAGTGTGTGAAGCTTTGTGAGAGAATCTCAAGTTTCTCATTTGAAGTTAACCTCTAAATGAGAACCTATGATGTAGACATTATAAGATAATCTCGAATGTATGAGTGACATTGTAAAATATCTGTGAGAACAGAGTACCTAAGACATTGCAATGAGATTTACTTGTAATAACATTTACTAAAATAATGAAATTTGGTGTAGGGGCACCAAGGTTATTGAGAAAATTTGGTTCATGAAAATCTTTAAGTTAGTTTTGTGTTTTGAGTTTTGTCAATTGAATAAGGTCATAACACATCCATAATTGATTTATAATGTAATAAGTCATGTTAGTTACAAAAAGAATAGTTAGGCATGATTGGAAAGATGTAGAATCATTTGTAAAGGATATTTAAAGCCTCTTGAAGGCTATTTAAGTTAATATTTGAATTTGTAGCCTTTTGAAGGAAAATCTTTGAATATGGTTGTAAATGTACTATTAGTGAGATTGAGATTTTTAACCTTCAGAGAGTAGTATTATTTATGTTGATGAAATTTCCTTTACATGAAAGGATTCAAAGCACATCAACCATGTGGTACAAATGATTAAATCCTAGAGATGATCTGTAGCAATGAAAGAGTTTAAAAAGGAAGAGAGAGCTACAATGGTGACTCAGGAGAAACTTTAGTGATGCAGAGTCAAGGTGGAGAAGACTTAAAAAAATCAGATTTTAGTAAATCAACAACCTTTTTTATTTCATTTGGCCATCTTGGAACAACTACCAATAAAAAGGCTTCCAAACTCAACAATTTGGCTTAAATTTTAGATAATTCCTCTCAGGGACCATCTCATCATCAATATAGCATCTACTCAAACCCCCAACACCATTCCCAAGCCAAACATACAAGGTTTCTTTGCAATTTCTTGGAGATCCTTCATACTGCCCTCCAAAAAGGCTACAAAATTAGCCTTGTTATACAAAAAAACTACTCTTTAAACTTCTTCTAACCCCACAAACTCTTGGAAAATCATAAAATAGATCACAGAACTCCCAATTCCACAAGTTTTAGAAAAGCACTCAACCTCTAAGCCATAATTGATTAAAACCCTCAATTTTTTAACAAATACCTAGGGTTTTTAGCATCTCACAACTCCAAGGCCTTCCAAACCTCACCAAAGCATCAAACAAGTTTTTTAAGGTCTGCACACACATAATAAACCTTCACCTAGCCTTTAGACTTAGTAGATCTCAAAAACATCACTTTGGTTCCTCTATTTCAAGCCAAAATCTCACATTCTCAACATAAAAGAACATCACCAACCCTATAAACGCCTTACCATTATTAAAAGAGTTAAGGAAACATGAAAAGAAAAAATTTTAAACCATTCCTTCAAGTCACAATTCACCATAGTAGGAGGAAGGGCTCCATCACAAAAATTAAAGTAAACTTAGACCCTGCTGGTCTGTACAGGTTGAATAAAGAAAAATGGATTTTCCTTTCACTAAAACAACCAAAGGTATATCAAAATAGATTGAAATCTAGGTTAAGACCTGCCACCACAATTTTTCATGAATTTCTATTCATAAGAGGCCTGTACTAGGCCGTACATAGAGAAAAGAAACTGAAAACTCGGAATTTTTTTGAAATTCCACAGTTTTAGGCCTTGTGAAGAGCACCAATCTTCAAAAAAACTAGTGATTGAACCCCCATTCAGGCTTGAATGATGTTTTTAGTACATTTAAAATGAGAATAATCTCCTTTCAATTCCCATAACTACCTTTGAACCACCAAACCCTTATTAAGCCTACAAATACTAGTATTTAACAATGATTTTGCTTAATAAGCTTTATCATGCAAATTTATTATTCTAAAGGCCTAGGACCACTTAGATGCCCTTATAACATGAATTTTAGACTCTTTCTCTACACTCCCACCTAATTTTTATAATTTTCCTTTATGGCAATATCAACAATTATTTAATTCAAGAGTGCTTTTGCACATTTGTCCACCCTAAACTACTAATTCCCAAAGTACATGAAAGATTGGTCTATTATACCTTATTCAAGACAAAAATACCTCAACATACTAAAATTTACCAACTATCCTCCCAATTTACCATCAAACAATCACAAATTGATGGTGAGGTGTGGGTGCTCCTGCACCATTCAACTTTCAAAAAAAAAGTCAATTAGGCTGGCAGACGTCTGTATCAGGCTAGCATTTGGTGGAAGAGGAAGAAAGATGACTAGAACTCTAGAGGCCCGCCATACTAGATTTTGGTATTGAACCATGAGAGTAAAAGAGAGATTTGATATCATGTATCAAAACATTAAGCATGCATTCTTCCAACCAATAGAGAAGGAGATGATTACTTTGCTTCATTTTCATTTGCATAAGCATATCAAGGCATGGGAACCAAGAAGACCAAGGATGTCCAGTTTTATGTGGAGGTAATGGATGTGGTCCAAACTTTAGGAGGGGTCAAGAAGGTCAATGTATGATCTTAGTGAAATTGAGGAAGAACAACAAGAGAGGACGGAAAAATAAAATCAATATAGAGTTTCAAGGTTTGTCAAGTGAGTAAGAGAGCTATGGGAGCAGCCTCATCTAAAAGATTTTGAACTAGACTTTGATATGTACCATTTAGAGAGCTTGGTTTTCATGGAGTTCCTTTCAAAGCCTCTGCTTTTATTATTCTTATGGTAAACTATTTGGTAGAGTTGGTGGAATTACCTTTCTTAGTAGTAATCGCTATTAGTGAGATTGAGATTGTTAACCTTGAGAGAGTAGGACTTGGGAAAAATGAATTTGATATGGCTATTGCTTTCAAAGACATCAAGCAAGATGTACTTTGCATTGATTCCATTCCTTAATATTCACTTGATGGCATCAAGGAATGGCTGAGCTCCATGGTTATAAAGTATTATGAAAGCATAATGAACTTGTACTAGCAGCCAATTTTGAAGACTATTACTGATGATTCAAAGCACATCAACCATGTGGTACAGATGATTAAATCCCAAAGATGATTTGTAGCAATGAAAGAGTCTGAAAAGGTAGAAAGATCTATATTGGTGACTCAAGAGAAAGTTCAGCTTTCAAAAAACAAAGCCAATTAGGTTGGTAGATGTATCGATCAGGCTAACATTTGGTGGAAGAGAAAGAAAGATGACTATAACTCTAGAGGCCCACCATACTGGATTTCGATATTCAACCATGAGAGCAAAAGAGAGAGTTGATATCATGCATCAAAACATAAAGCATGCATTCTTCCAACCAGTGGAGAAGGAGGTGATTACTTTGCTTCATTTTCATTTGCATAACCATATCAAGGCATGGGAACCAAGAAGACCAAGGATGTCAAGTTTTATGTGGAGGTAATGGATGTGGTCCAAACTTTAAGATGGGCAGGAAGGTCAATGCATGATTGCTAACCTTGAGAGAGTATTTATGTTGAGGAAATTTCCTTTAGATGCAAGGATTCAAAGAACATCAACCACATGTGGTACAAATGATTAAATCCAAAAGATGATCTGTAGCAATGAAAGTGTTTGAAAAGGAAAATAGAGCAACATTGGTGACTCAGGAAAAACTTCAGCTTTCAAAAACAAAGTCAATTTGGCTGGAAGACGTGTGGATTGGGCCAGCATTTGGTGGAAGAGGAAGAAAGATGACTGGAACTCTGGAGGCCCACCATACTAGATTTTGGTATTCAACCATGAGAGTAGATGAGAGAGCTAATATCATGTATCAAAACATTAAGCATGCATTCTTCCAGCCAGTGGAGAAGGAGATGATTACGTTGCTTCATTTTCATTTGTATAACCATATCAAGGCATGGGAACCAAGAAGACCAAGGATGCCGAGTTTTATGTGGAGGTAATGGATGTGGTCCAAACTTTATGAGGGACAAGAAGGTCAATGTATGATTGGTGTAGGAGCACCATTCAGTAGGTTTTGTTCATCAAGGAAAATAAGGAGTAGAATATCATCAATTTACTAAAACCGGCCCGAACTTGTACATTTGAAGGTTTTGAGTCAATAAAAATGGAATTTTGACCCATTCCTCTTTCTGTAGCCTCTATAACTTGAGGAATGGGTCTTCACTAACATTATTAAGGTGTTGGAATGATGTGTTATTGTTGGGGAGGTTTGAAAGTGAGATGGGTGTGAAACCCATGTGTGTAAAAGTGAGTTTTCTTTAAGAAAAATGGTGGTTTTGAAGAGTCAAATTGTGTTTCTGTGTAGGGCAGTATTATTTTATGATTATTTGAGCTTGTGTAGGGTATCACAAACTTGTTTGAGTAATTTTTAGGTTGTGGTTAGCTTTGGAAGTATCATTTTCAATAAACCCCTAGAGATTAGGCTATAATAGAGGGTTTTGTGGTTTACCCATTGTATGATGGTATAACTGAGATATGATTGTGGATTTTGAAGTTTTGACACCTTATAATTTCTTCCCCAAGATTTGGTAAGGTTTAGATAAGTTTAGAGTATAGACCCTTTGTTCAACCAGATCGATCCCTTAAGGGTCCAAAGGGCAAAATGGCTGCAAACTTCAACATGAGATTACTCTGACACCGTGATACATAGAAACTTATCATTTGATTCTATGGGATCATATTGGGACCCTCTACAATAACCTCTCTTGGATTTTGTTATCTTGGAGTGGTTTTCTCGTGGTGTCTATTTTTTAGTTGATGGAAAAAGTGTCAAATAGAAGCAATGGAAAGTTGCAAGGTGGTGCAACTTTCATTCTGAAACTTGTGTGACCAAATGGACTATTCCAATGCATTTGAATAAGAATATTCATGCTATGCATTGTCCTCTTTTGCACCCAAACATGTGGAATTGCTCTAAGCTATGTTCAACTAAATCGATCCCTTAAGGGTCCAAAGGGAAAAATGGCTGCAAACTTTAGCATGAGGTTACTCAGACATGGTGATGCTTAGAAACTTCTTGTCTAATCTGATGAGATCATGTTGGGCCCCTCTACAATAACCTCTCTTAGTTTTTGTTATCTCAAAGTGCTTTTCCCATGGTGTCCAATTTTTAGTTGATGAAAAAAGTGTCAAATGGAAGAAGTGGAAAGTTGCAAAGTGGTGCAACTTTTGTTCTGCAACTCGTGTGACCAAACAGACTATTCCAACACATCAAAATATGAATTTTTATGCTATTCATGGTCCTCTTTCACACCCAAACACGTAGAATTTCTCTGAGCTAAGTTCAACCAGATCGATCCCTTAAGGGTCCAAAGGGAAAAATGACTACAAACTTCAGCATGAGGTTACTCAGACACCGTGATGGTTAGAAACTTATTGTCTAATCTTATGGGATCATGTTGGGCCCCTCTATAATAACCTCTCTTAGTTTTCATTATCTCGAAGTGGTTTTCCTGTGGTGTCCAGTTTTCAGTTGATGGAAAAAGTGTCAAATGGAAGTAGTGGAAAGTTGCAAGGTGGTGCAACTTTCATTCTACAACTCATGTGACCAAACATACTATTCCAACACATTAGAATAGGCATGTTTACACTATGCATGGTCCTCTTTTGCACCCAAACATGCGGAATCACTCTGAGCTACGTTCAACCAGATCAATCCCTTAAGGGTCCAAAGGGAAAAATGGCTGCAAACTTCAGCATGAGGTTACTTGAACACCGTGATGTTTAGAAACTTCTCGTCTAATCCTATAGGATCATGTTGGGTCCCTCTACAATAACCTCTCTCAATTTTTGTTATCTCAGAGTTTTTTTTTTTCTTGTGGTGTCCAGTTTTCAGTTCATGAAAAAAGTGTCAAATGGAAGCAGTAGAAAGTTGCAAAGTGGTTCAACTTTCGTTATGCAACTCATGTGACCAAACAGACTATTCCAACACGTCTGAATAGGAATTTTTAAGCTAGGAATGGTCTTCTTTCACACCCAAACATACAAAATCGCTCCAAGGTACATTCAACCAGATCGATCCCTTAAGGGTCCAAAGGGAAAAATGGCTGCAAATTTCAACATGAGGTTACTCAGACACCGTGATGCTTAGAAATTTCTCATCTAATCCCATGGGACTACGTTGGGCCCCTCTACAATAACCTCTCTCATTTTTCATTATCTTGGAGTGGTTTTCCCGTGGTGTGGATATTTCAGTTGATGGAAAAAGTGTCAAATGGAAGTAGTGGACAGTTGCAAAGTGCTACAACTTTTGTTCTGCAACTCATGTGACCAAACAAACTGTTCCAACGCGTTCGAATAGGCATGTTCATGCTAGGCATGGTCCTCTTTCTCACCCAAACATGTGGAATCACTCTGAGCTACGTTCAACCGGATCGATCTCTTAAGGGTTTGAGTGTAGTATGTTGAAATAGGCCATTCCACCTATTGTTTAGGCTGTGTCTCGGTGATATGAACCTAATGTAAGTACAATAGGGAGTAGGAATAAGAAAATAGCATTATTAAGGGTATTGGAAGAGATTACTAATGCTGCCCCTGTTGAAAATTCAAAATTGAGGCCCCTTAAAAGCAAGGCTAGAAGAGGTGAAAAGAGGAAATTGCTTGAAAATAAGTTAGAATAGGTTGGAAATAGGGTGAGATTGTGGAGTTTGATGTGTTCAAAAGGTTTTCCAACAGGATAGGGGAGGTCAAAAGTATGTTATGGCATGACATGCCCTAGTTGGGAAAACAAAGGTTTTGAATGAAAAAGAGAGGTTTGAGGGAGTAAACATGGGTAAAGTCAAGGGGAAACATAATTTGGTGGTCAATTAAGTTTGTGCAAGAAAAATGAAGAGTGTTGGAATAGGTTTTGAGGTTCAAGTTCAGGGGTTCGATTCACCGGTTTGGCCAAAATGTTTTGGAAGGGGTTTTAGTTCGTTTTGGGTTCATTGGTACAAAAAACATGTAAAAAGAAAATATATATCTATGCAACCTAGAAGCATGAATTAGGACTAGAATATCACATGTCATCATATAAACAAAAAAACCACCATAAACTTGAATGTCATTTAAAACAACAAAATTTCCAAAAAAAATTTGTTTATAACCTACAAAAAAATTTGAATAAAATCTCGCTGATTTTTGCATGAAAAAAAAAACCATGAGACCATAGCTTGTTTCTTACTATCATGCTTTGATAGATTTTTTCCAAGCATCCATAGCTTGTTCAAAATTAATTTTTTTAGGCTTTTAGCCATAGCAGCAAGGTAGTGAATTATTTGATAAAATGCTTTGGTAGACATGTATTAAAAATGTGGTAGCATAGACAAGGCAGTGAATTGAATGAAAAAATGCCTCAAAGAAATGTGGTTTCATGGTGATGGAATGGCATGACGAATTCCATGACAATCAAATTACTATGGATTGTCATGGCATTCCGCCACCATTGAGACCACATTTCTTTGAGGCTTTTTTTTAAACAGTTTGCTGCCTTGCCTATGCTATTGCTTATTATTATGCTTTGATAGATTTTTTCCAAGCATCCATAGCTTGTTTGGAAGCACCTATTTTAGGCTATTAGCCATAGAAGCAAGGAGGTGAATTGTTTGATAAAATTCTTTGGTAAACATGTATGAAAAATGTGGTAGCATAGACAAGGCAGTGAACTATTTGAAAAAATGCCTCAAAGAAATGTGTTTTCATGGTGATGGAATGGCATGATGAATGCCATGACAAGAAAATTTCTATGGATTTTCATGGCATTCCACCACCATGAGACCACATTTATTTGAGGCTTTTTTTTCAAATAGTTCGATGCCTTGTCTATGCTATTGCTTATTATTATGCTTTGATAGATTTTTTCCAAGCATCCATAGCTTGTTTAGGCTTACCTATTTTAGGCTTTTAGCCATAGTAGCAAGAGGTGAAGCTATTTGATAAAATGTTTGGTAAACATGTATGAAAATGTGGTAGCATAGACAAGGCGATGGCCCGTTTGAAAGAATTCCCTCAAAGAAATGTGGTATCATGGTGATGGAATGCCATGACAATCCATGCTTGTTTGAAAGCGTTTTAGGCTGCAGCCATAGTAACAAAACAATGAAATGTATGATAAAATGCTTTGATGAACATGTATGAAAAATGTGTTATAGCATGAACAAGGAAGCGTTGAACTCTTTGAAAATATGCCTCAAAGAAATGAAGGGTCATCATGGTGATGGAATGCTGCATGACAATCGAAAAGCATTTGATTGTCACTTCCATCACCATGGACCCTATTCTTTGAAAGACTTCATTGCCTTGTCTATGATGTGTTAATATACTTTTGATAGATTTTCCAAGCATCCATAGTTTGTTCAAAACACTTGTTTAGGCTTTCCCGGAACACTTAGCAACAAAGGCTGATGAACTATTTGAAAAAATGCTTTGGTAGACATGTATCAAAAATGTGGTAGTATAGACAAGGCAGTGAATTGTTTAAAAAAATTCCTCAAAGAAATGTGGTCTCATAGAATTCCATGACAAGTAAATGCAATTGGGAGCTATCCTAGTTATTAATTATGCAATGTGAAGTAATTGCATAACTGCTTAGGTTGACTTTGTAAAAACTATATTGTAATTGAAATTTTGTCATCTATTAACATCTAGTTATTAGTTATGCAATGAGAAGCAATGCTTTGAGTTTGAAATACGTGCAATGCAATGTAATCAACGATATGAATATAAACTACAAAAATATATTTTTTACAATTTATTAGTTAAACTATTTATTTTAATTGCTCTCTATATCCCTATGCTATGGAAATGCCTTTAATTTTTTTTTAAAAAAAATTTACAATCGCTTGTTCTACTTTTTTTTACCTTTTTTTTTTAAATCTGATTTTTTTCAATTTTTCCTAGACTTTTTCTCAATTTTTTATCCATTTCCCTTGTAACATTTGGAGGTGTTTCCACAACCAACATCTGAAAATAAAATGACAAATTATGCAATCACAAAAAGTTACAATAGCAATCCACGTCATGACTTATAATGTATGAGATCTAATGAACAAAATTTTGAGTACAAGTATTAAACTATATATTTCTGGTAGGCCTTGGCAGTTTGATAGGAAGACCAAGCATGATGGGGAGAAGAACACATACTCCATTGTGAAGGATGGGAAGACTTACAGCCTTTCACCTCTCCTAGAAGAAGACAAGGAAAAGCATGAAGGGCCTAGTGTTTTGATGGTGGGTGAGAAGGAGTTCATGAAAACCTTGAAGGAAGGAGGAAGAGGATTCTTCCTAATTATGAAGCCAAAAAGTGAAGCAGATCTCCCCACAAAGAAGAAGGAAGATGCACCAAAGGAATTACAAGAGTTGTTGGAAAGGTACAAGGACATAACGATGAATGAATTACCTAGTTCCCTACCTCCCATTAGGGATATAAGCCACCATATTGATCTAATTCTAGGGTCTACATTTCCCTATAAGGCTGCATACAAGATGACAACTACTCAAAATGAGGAGATTGCAAGACAAGTGGAAGAGTTGATGGATAAAGGGATAGTGAGGAAGAGTTTGAGCCCATGTGTTGTTCCTACTGTCCTAGTACCAAGGAAGGATGGGAATTGGAGGCTTTGCACTAATTCAAGATCCATTAATAGGATCACAATCAGATATAGGTTCCCAATGCCAAAAATGGAGGACCTCATGGATTGTCTATTGGGAGCATCTTACTTTTCCAAGATTGATCTAAAGAGTAGGTACCATCAGATAAGGATCAAAGAGAGGGATGAATGGAAGAAAAATTTTAAGACTAATGAAGGGCTCTATGAGTGGTTGTTGATGCCATTTGGGTTATCAAATGCCCCTAGTAAATTTATGTGCCTTATGAATGAGGTATTGAGACCTTTCATTGGAAAGTTTGTTGTAGTTTATTTAGATGACATCATTGTGTTTACTAGGTCTAAAGAAGAACATTTGAAGCACCTTGACATGGTAATAAGGAGGTTACAAGAGGAGAAGCTACTGATCAACATGGAAAAGTGTGAATTCATGAAGGAAGAACTAGTCTACCTTGGTTTTGTCATCTCCAAGGGAAGTTTGAAGATGGATCCTTCAAAGGTTGATGCTATTCTTACTTGGACAACACCAAAATCCATGGGAGATGTGAGAAACTTCCATGGACTTGCAAGCTTTTATAGAAAGTTCATCAAGAACTTTAGCCAAATTTGTGCACCAATCTTGGACACCATCAAAGGAGGTAATAAAGGTAAGTTTTCTTGGACCAATGAGGCTGATAAAGGGTTTGAATATCTAAAAATGAGAGTAGCACAATAGCCTATACTTGTGCTCCTTGATTTTGATAAATTTTTTACCATTGAGTGTGATGCTAGCAATCGAACAATAGGGGCTGTTTTGATCCAAGAAGGAAGACCGATTGCATTTTTCAGTGAGAGGCTGAATGAAGCAAAGATGAAGTATTCTTCCTATGATTTGGAATTGTATGCTGTGGTCCAAGCCCTCAAAAAGTGGAGGCACTACTTGTTACCTAAAGAATTTTTTGTTTATACTGATAATCATGCCTTGAGTTTTTTGAATGCATAGGACAAATTCAGTCATAGGCACATGAAGTGGGTAGAGTCTTTGCAAGCCTATACTTTCACAATGAAGCATAAGAAGGGCCAAGCAAATAAGGTGGAAGATTCTCTCAGTAGAAGGGAACTTGTAGTGCAAGAGATCCAACTCCAAAGCATGTAGGTTGAAGCATTGAAGGATATGTATCATGAAGATTCAGATTTCAAGGAGGT
This sequence comes from Sequoia sempervirens, assembly GCA_007258455.2. NCBI lineage: Eukaryota > Viridiplantae > Streptophyta > Pinopsida > Cupressales > Cupressaceae > Sequoia > Sequoia sempervirens. The sequence continues at coordinate 25,258 of VDFB02132081.1, read as the reverse complement.
ATATAATGTTTGTGGGCAGCATTTGAATTATTTTCATGGTGAATTCTCTGACTTTTTATTGCAGAATGGTTTTCTCTTCAAAGGAATTCAATTGTGTGTGTGTAAATGCTCAATGAGGGAGAATATCATAAAGGAGAAACACAGTTGGAGTCTTGGAGGTCACTTTAGCCTTAAGAAGAGCTTGGAACAAGTTAGGAGATTTTACTATTGGCCAAAGTTGCAGGTAGATGTGAGAAGGTATGTGGAAGGCTGCATAATATGTCAAAGGGAAAAGGGAATTTCATCAAATGTAGGACTCTATCAGCCACTTCCCATTCCCAATAGGCCTTGGGAGTGTGTAAGTATGGACTTTGTCTTGGGGTTGCCTAGAACCGAAAGAGGTTTTGATAGTATATTTGTGGTAGTTGATAGATTTAGTAAGATGGCACATTTTATTCCTTGCAAATGAACCAATGATGCATCTCATATAGCAAGTCTCTTCTTTAAGGAGGTTGTTAGGATACATGGAATGCCTTTAAGCATTATTTCTGATAGGGATTCTAAATTCATTAGTCACTTTTGGAGGACCTTGTGGAAAAAAATCAAGGAAAAAATATGTCCTTTAGTTCAACATACCATCCACAAATGGATGGAAAAATTGAAGTGGTGAATAGATCATTGGGAAACCTCTTAAGATGCCTTACCAAGGAGCATGGACAACCTTGGGATCTGATTTTACCTCGGGTTGAATTTGCATATAATGACTCCAAGAATAGGAGCATTGCTAGAAGCCATTTTGAAGTAGTATGTGGCATGCACCCTAGAGGGGTCTATGAACTAAGAGATCTACAAGGAGTTGCTAAGAGAAGTGCTCAAGGTGAGAACTTTTCTGTTACAATTAGGGATATTCATCAACAAGTGAAGGAAACCCTTCAAAAGAAAGTTGAGAAGTATAAGGAAAAGGTAGATTTAAAGAAGAGGAATGTCTAATTCAATCTTGGAGACTTGGTGATGGAACACTTGAAGAAGGAGAGACTTCTAAAAGGAAAGTATACCAAACTCATGATGAAGAAGATAGGACCTTGCAAGGTGGTCCACAAGTTTGGCCAAAATGCTTATGAAATAGAGCTACCTCCTGGGGTGGAAATCTCTCCTATCTTCAACATTTCTGACTTGTATCCTTTCAAAGCTTCTATGAATGTAGGTGATGGAGCAGGTACAACAGCAATGGAGGATGAATATTGGTTGAAGGAACTACCCCCTAGCCAACCTATGACTCTTGAATGCATCCTAGACACCAAGGAGACAAAGAAGACTAGAATGAAGGTTTACAAGGAATACCTAGTCAAATGGCAAGGTCTACTTGAAGAGGATGCAACATGGATTTCGCATGGAACTATTGTAGAAGACCTGATCTCAAAGAGGAATTGAGATCTTTTTCTTGTTTGGGAGTATGGTGCAGGAGCACCCATGGGTCTAAGGGACCTAGAATAATTTTTCATGTTTTGTTTCTTGGTTTATGGATGGAATAAGGTCTTATGGACCATTTCAATGCTTTGTAATAGGTCTTCTAGATTTTTGGCTGAGTTTTTGGTCTTGGTGACCAACTTCTTTGTACAACAAGGTCTCCATCCTCCTTTGTAAGTCTAGTGCATCTTGGAAAAATAAGGAAAAAGGATGCCTTGCTATATCTAGACACCCGAGGGGAGTCACCTTACTTTTTGACAAGGTTTTAAATTTCTTTGACACATTTTGGAAGGCTCTTTGTGGTTGAGTTGGTAGAAGTTGCTCACATTGCCTTAACTAGGCAATTAGAAGTCAAAGCATGAGATTAGTTGTTTTCCAACATCTCTCTTTTCAAAAGATAGTTGCAAGAAGTTGGAGGGAGTTTGTAAGAATTCAAATATGCCTCTCGTGGTCAAGGAAAGGTTGATGTTGATGTTTTGAAGAAGTTTCAATAAGAATTTTGTTGTTTTTTCTATGTTTTCTGAAGAATTTGTTGATCCCATACTTGGTACGGACTGTATGTTCACTTTCATGCTCCAAGCCCATAATGGTTGGATAGGTAATTGAATAAGATTTCCTTTGGTGTTGGGGTGGTGAGATTTCATTGAGTGTCAAGGGAGATATTCCAATTTCTCTATCGAGTGGTCTGAAAACACTTAAAATCAGGGTTTTGGGTGAAAAATGTATATATTTCTTCCATTCCCACATTGTAAAACTGCTAAATCTTAGTGGGATGGAAGATATAAGACTGTACTATCATGTCCTCAATGGTTTGGAGAATGGAAGGCTCATTGTTGGAAGTTGTGCATAAATTTTGGCCTGACATCTCTATGTGGCAATGATGAGGGCGCAACCTGAGACACATAAAATAACCCACAAACAAGACAATAATTTTATTATTAAAAAAATGGAGCTTCTTACATGTAGAGAATCTCAAGTCCCCAAGTTCTACAACACATGCAAGCTACAGAAAGCTACAGAATAACCCTTTCACAATATGCGAGCTTGTCCCCAAAAAGTTACCCAAAAATTAGAAAACCTGCCCATAAATAGAGCTCCTCATTAGTTTGGAGCCAAAACAACATTCAAATTGAGTTTAGGCGGTTTGGCGCCAAAAATTTATAACATGAAGTTCAAATTTCAAAAGAGCATTTGCAATGGTATCTTTTAGACAGTGCGCCAACTTCCCAGGGCCATAACTTTTGATCTGGGACTCCGATTCACAAACCGTTTGAATCGTTGGAAAGGTCTCAAAGTCAAGAACGCGCTCTAAATATGCTATGCTAATTTTGGAAAGTTTTGGGGCTGATCCAGGGCTCTAAGTACCTCAAACCCCCACTCAGAAGATTTTTGGTGCAAATCTAGAAACTAAAACTGGATGCTCACGCATCAGACACCCGAGTAATTTTGAGAAGTGTCCCATCCGTCTCAAATGGTTGAGGAAAACCCAACCGGTCAACCGCTGCCCTAGATAGCCAGGATGAATCTTCCACAGGCCTTCCTCTCCATTTCACCAGATATTCTTCATACTACATATTTCTGGTACACCTTCCCACACGACTATCAAGATTTCCTCAATCTCCTCCTTTTAGTAGGTCTTTGGGAATCCCACCTTTGTTCCATCATTGGTACTTCCCTGCAGTGCCACCTTCATGATACTTTGTCAAATCTAAAATGTTGAACACAGGGGAAATGTTGAATCCATCTGGCAACTCTACCTCATATGCATTCCCTACATCATGCCTCTTCAAAATTTTACAAGGACCAAACTTCTTCATCTTCAATTTGTTATATGCCCTCACTGGAAACCTTTCTTTCCTCAAGTAGACCATCACTTCATCACCAATCTGAAACTTCGTATTCCTCCTTTTTTTATCTTCCTTAGCCTTATATTGCATATTCATCTTGTTAATATGTTATCTTACCACCTCGTGTATATCGTTGATGTGTTCTACAAAATCTTTGGCTTTGGAACTTATCTTCTTCTCTTGGTCCATCCTCCTCAATTTTGGAGCTATTGCAGGGCTACCTCTATACAAAATTTAGAATGGTTATCTACCAATGCTTATGTTGACAAAAAATTTGTAAGAAAATTCTACCTAGGGTAAGATCAAGTCCCATCCCTTGGGTTTATCTCCTACCAAGCATCTCAATATGTTACCCATACTCCTATTAACAACCTTTGTCTCCCCATCTATTTGTGGATGGTTATTAGCGAGAACTTAACCGGCTCTGTCTTTTAGCTTCTTCCACAAGGTTCTCCAAAAGTACCCCACAAATTTGGTGTCACAATTTGAAACAATACTCTTTGACAGACCATGTAGCCTCACCACCTCTTTGAAGAACAAGTTAGCAATGTGGACTGCATCATGGGTCTTCTGACATGGAATGAAATGTGCCATCTTTGAAAACCTTTCAACCACCACAAAGACTGAATCATTCCCTCGTTGTGTCCTTAGCAAACCAAGAACAAAGTCCATATTTATATCCTCCATGGCCTCTAAATTACAGTGGGGCTGATATAAGCCTGTATTCTGGCTCACTCCTTTAGCCATCTGACATACTCTACAACTTTGTACAAACTTCTTCACATCCTGTGACAACTGAGGCCAATAATAATGCTCACTGATAATGGCAATGGTCTTATCCTGACCAAAAATGTCCTAACATTCCTCCACTATGCTTCTCCTTTATTAGGTTCTCCCTCATGGAACTCCTCGGGATACATAATTGACTTCCCTTAAATAACATGCCATCCTAGATTATGAAATCCAACCACCTTGTCCTGTTCACTGTAACAGGTTCCTTGCAAGCTTTCCAAGCCTCTACAAAATAATGATCTTCTGCATATAGTGTCTTGAGTTCATTGAACCCAACCACTTCAATCTGCATCTTTGTCATCAATGTATGCCTCCTTAAGCATCACCTTTATTGACTTCCCTCCTATGTTTCAAAACAAAGGTAAACTTCTGCACCAAAAACTCTACCCATTTCATATGCCTCACGATTTAATTTTCATGACTATTTAGGTACTACAAGGCTGATGGTCGATTATATAGAACCAAATTCCTTCGACCAAAATAATGTCTCCATTTCTTTAATGCTTGAACTATTGCATAAAATTCCTGATCATATACAAAATACTTTCTCTTGGCACCATTTAACTTTTCACTGAAATAGGCAATGGGCTTACCTTCTTGGCTCAACACTGCTCCAATGGCACAACCACTAGCATCACAATCCACCTGAAACACCTTGTTGAAATCTGGGAGAGCTAGAACAGGTTGCTCTGTCACCTTCTGCTTCAACAATTCAAAACTTTTTGCTGCTCCAATTCTCCACTTGAATTCTTTTCTATCCTCTCATTGTTTCAGTCAAGGGTCCACAAATACTACTGATGTTTCTAATGAACTTTCTATAAAAACTAGACAAAACCATGGAAAGATCTCACCTCGGTAGCAGTTCTTGGGGTAGGCCATTCCATAATAGCCTTCACCTTCTCTAAGTCCATCTTGAGACCTTCTGTTGAGACAACAAACCCCAAGTACACTAACTCCCTCTTCACAAAACTGTACTTCTTCAGATTAATCAACAATTTCTCTTCTCTTAACTTCTCAAAGGCTCTCTGAATATGCATTAGATGCTCATCCAACGTTTTACTGAAAATCAAAATATCATCTAAATACACAATAACAAAACTTCCTAGAAATTCTTTTAGTACCTCGTTCATGAGCCACATGAATGTGCTCGGTGCATTAGTTAGCCCAAAAGGCATGACTAACCACTCGTACAGGCCCTCTTTCATCTTGAAGGTGGTCTTCCATTCATCTCCTCTCGAATCTAGATCTGGTGATATACACTCTTTAGATCAATCTTTGTGAAGTACTGAGCTCCACTCAAATAATCCATCAGGTCATCCATCCTTGGTAGGGGAAATCTGTACTTGATTGTTATCTTGTTTATGGCTCGGGAATCTGTACACATCCTCCACTCCCCATCCTTCTTTGGTGCTAGTACTGTAGGTACTGCACATGGACTCAAACTCTCATTATCAAACCCTTTCTCAACAACTCTTGAACTTGTGCCATTCAGCTCCTCATTTTTCTGCTAGGAGTCTTTCTATGAGAACGCCTTGTTTGGTAAGCTGGCTCCAAGAATCAAGTCAATCTGATGACTAATCTTCCTTATTGGTGGTAAACCCTCAAGTACATTATCAAAAACAATATCCTAAAACTCATTCAACATCCTAGAAACTTCTTCTGGAACCTTCTCACTATCCTCCTTACTCACTCTAGGAATCAATGCATAACACACGCTCATGCTTCATAGCTTCTAAAAATTTTCTTCCATCTACATAACAAATTCTAGCACTACTGCATACCTTTTATTCGGTCTCTCCTTTAGGGGTTTCAACATGGCGAACCCCATCCTTTGTCAAGGAATAAGTGTTTGCATGGCCATCATGTATAGCTCGCCTATCAAACTACCACAGCCTCCCCAACAACATGTGACATGCATCCATGGGGATGATATCACAGAGTACCTCATCATGGTAGCTCCCGATCTTGAACTTTACTAGGCATTGCTCATTGAACTAAACTTTGTGGTCTTTCTGCAACCAGGCAATCCGATACAGATGCGGGTGCCTTTCCCTCTTCAGCTTCAACTTTGTGACCATCTCCTCTGACACCAGATTATCAGTGCTCCCACCGTCAATAATAACATCACAATATTTTCCTTCACACTTGCACCTTGTGTGAAATAGATTCTTCCTCTGTTTTGGTTCCTTTTCTTCAGTCACTAGGGCTCTCCTAATCACTAGGGTTTCTCCCCTTTCAGCATCATCTGAATGTTCAGATTGGGCCTCCTCATCGGCATGAGCAACCCTTCCACAACCTTTTGGCCTTTTGTCTGCCCTTCCTTGGTGTTGTGGACATTCATAGGCTCAATGCCCTTCTTCACCACACTGGAAACACGTTCTTCTGAAACCACCTCTTCTAGGTCCTTGTCCATATCTCCCTCATCCTCTACCTCTTTGATCATTACTGTTCTGATCATGAGGACGGTAGAAGTTGTCATTCCTTTGGCTTTGGCTGGTACCCACATCTTCACTTTTCTTTTCATCATCATTTTGCCTTCCTAAAGGTCTTCCATTGCCCCTTCCGCTTTGACCTCCTTGTCCTTTTTGCTTGCCATCAAATCTTTTGTTTAGCTTCTCTTCCACCTTTAGAGCAAACTAATACACATCCTCAATGGTAGTCATTCTGACTAGGCTTAACTCCTCCTGAATACTTGGTCGTAACCCATTAAGATATCCGGCTACCTTCTCCTTATTGGCCTCTGTGTGACCCATTCTGATGATTATCTTGTGAAAATCTTTAGTATATTCTTTCATAGATCTGCTTCCTTGCTTCAACCCTTGCAATTTTTTCAATAGATCTAACTCGTAGTCCACTAGTATGAACTGCTTCTTCAGTTTCTCTACCATGCGATCCCATCTGGTGATCTTGATTTTTCCTCTTCGATTTCTTTCCAACTGGACCTCTTTCCACCAAATACTGGCATGGCCCTTTAGCTTTATTTTTGCAAACTTAACCCAATCTGGGTCCTCTATTTCCTCATACTCAAAATATTCTTCTAGCTTGTTGATCCAATTGATCAACTCTTCCAGGTTCAGACTTCTGGAATAACTAGGGACTTTTGCTCTGGGTCTTTTCCTGATCTTTGAAATGGCCCTTATTAGCCGCATTTGGTCTTGATCAATTGCTTCTTCTTCCTCTTCTACATCTGAACCTTCTTCCTCTCCTTCATCCTCACTTTCCTCCCTCAGGTTTAACCCTCTTCTCCTTCTCTTGTAATGCATCAACGCTGTCTTTGGAGACTGCCGGTGCATCTCTTCCACCAACATCTCTACCACCTCGACAACCTCTGGCACCACCATGCCTACTAGGCATCACTCTTGGAGGTATCTTTCTTGACCTCGACCCACAACCACGGTCCTGGTGCGAACTGCCTCACGATCGGCGATCTGTCCACACGCTCAAGAAAACCTCACTCTGATACCACTTGATGAGGGCGGCAAGACCCAGAAAATAACCCACAAACAAGACAATAATTTTATTATTCAGAAAATGGAGCTTCTTACATGTAGAGGGTCTCAAGTCCCCAAGTTCTACAACACATGCAAGCTACAAAAAGCTATAGAATAACCCTTTCGCAATATGCGAGCTTGACCCCAAAAAGTTACCCAAAAATTAGAAAACCCACCCATAAATAGAGCTCCTCATTAGTTTGGAGCCAAAACAACATTAAAATTGAGTTTAGGTGGTTTGGTGCCAAAAATTTACAACATGAAGTTCAAATTTCAAAAGAGCATTTGCAATGGTATCTTCTAGAAAGTGCACCAACTTCTCGGGGCCATAACTTTTGATCCGGGACTCTGATTCGCGAACCGTTTGAACTGTTGGAAAGGTCTCGAAGTCAAGAACGCGCTTGAAATCAGCTATGCCAATTTTGGCAAGTTTTAGGGCTGATCCAAGAGCTATAAGTGCCTCAAACCCCACTCGAAAGATTTTCAGGTGCAAATCTGGGAAACTAAAAACCACTGGATGCTCCTGCATCAAGAAACATAATTGACAAGCAAAAAAAAAGTCTTTGCTTGATTTTGAAGAACCTATTTAAGAGGCACTTACGAATGGTGTAAACAAGTGTGGAGAACCTATAGGAGTCTGAATTTGGGCTTTGGGGTGAAGGGGAGAGCCTAGATAGTCAATACCTAGGTGTAGGTCATTGAATTAGGCCTTTTGGAGCAGCAGTAGAAAGGGCCATTGTGAGTGATGTTTTGATAGTCAAGAGGAAGGGTTTTGGAACCTTGTACAGGTCCATATTAGGGGTTTGAATCCATAGGTTTGGTGTCTTAACAATCTTCCTTGTGTTTTTTATTCTTACTGTCCTACCAGGCAAGGGCTGCAAGCCTTAAGAGAGTGAGGTCTAAGTCACCATATTGATGGGTGTTTGTTGAAACCTAAATGCTAGAGGCTTGTTAAACCTTGTTTTGACTTAATGAGACATGATCCAGATGTTTTCAAGCTTTGTGAGTGGTTTGAGTTGTGAACCCTAGGTGTGTGGGGTTGATCTCTTAAAGAATAGTGGAGTTTAGGACTCCTCATAAGAGTATTTGAGAGAAGCATTCAGTGGAGTGACTTTTCCATTTGTGATTGTGATTTTTCCTTCCCTACCACTCTGCATCATTTCTAAAGCTTATGCAGGCTATTTCCATGGTGTTTGTGGTGGTAGCAAGAGTATTTAAGGTTTTTACGTACCTTATGCAATAAACCCTCCTTTGTAGGGCTTGATTTGTGCATAGAATAAGCTTAGTCAATAAACATGATGTGAGTAATGTCTTGGAAGTTAGATGAAATGATTGAGGTGTAAATGGTTGATTGTAGTATCTTGGTCTTGAGGAACTAGTTGGTAAAAGTGAAAATTTGGTGAGTTGTTTAAGGAATTGAAAGATTCAGAGCTCTTTATCTAGTTTTTACTTTGAATTCAGATAAATTGATGATGACAAAGGTGTGTTAGGATCTGGTGGATATAGGTTGTAACATGACAGATTGGTTTCTAGTTATTTTTCCTAGGTAAAGAAAATTCAGTGGAAGGGTTCCTTGGCGAATGATGAAAGCGTGGATTGTTTAGTGACTCTAATTAGGTTTCTTGTGTATGGATCAATCATTTTTGCTGATAAATAAGATGTTTGAAGCTTGAGGATGATAAGAAGAAGTATTGAAATGATTTGGCTTGTTATTGCCTTGTGGTTTGCAAATGAAACTATGATTTTTGATGAAAAGAGAGAATTTTAGTTGCTTATTCATTTTGATCTTCTCCTAATTCAATTGGGTCAGATGTTAGTGCAGGAGCACCTAGGTCATCAAATACTTTTCAATTTTGCAAAAGGGACGAGTGTTCAAATTTGTATTGATTCAATCACAAAAGGTCATGGAAAAATGATGTAAAGCATGTTTGAAAGGTCATATGAGGTCTTATTTGAATGTATTTAAGGTTATGGGTAAGTTCTAGGTGGTCAAAGTGGGAAAATGCAAATAATGCAATAATGTAATATTGTTAAAAGTTGTTAAATTGACAAAAACAAGGAAATCGGGCATATTAATGGTTAAAAGGGATAGTTTCAACCGATGGAAAGACAATTATGGAAAAGAAAATATCTTTAAAAGGCATGTAAAGGTGAGAAAAAGTAGAATTTTGTGTTCTTGTAATTAGATTTTGAAATAAAAATTCCTTGTTTCTGAGTTTGCAACATTACTCCATTGTTTTGTTTTCTTGTGTTGGTAATTTAGGAACACCCAAAGTTAAATCATAGTGTGAATACATGTAAAGAGGAGTTTGTTTCCAATTTCAAGTGTTGGACTTGGTTAGTTTTAGGAAACAAAAGAATAAGAGGTAGTTTTCAGTGCCTAACAGAGTCCTTTTAGAAGCAAGTTTGAGAGTCCAATAGGGTTTTTCTTCACTACTCCACCAATGTAGGTCAAGTAAATTGGTGCATTAGGTTAATTTTAGGATTTTTTGCATGTTTTGATGATTGTAAGTGCAGGAAAAAGCAAGAATACCATGGTGGAGTTACTGCTACACTGGAAAATAGAGGTTTTTCCTACACAAAGTGATGCTACAGTCATGGGTCATAAATAAATAAAGATTTCAGAGGCTTGGAAATGTAGAAGGTCTTGACAGACACAAACAATCATGTTCTAGGTGGTGGCCAGAGAAATAGAGGTTTGCAAGAGTATTTTTCACAAAATCCTCCTTAATTTGTGCTTTTACACCCTATAAATGAGGGTTTATTGGATCAGAACATTTTCATGGTTTTCAATCCCTATAAATGGTGAAATATTGAGTTATAAGACATGCTTGAAGAATGTTTTGAGGTTTTGAGTGATTTGGAATGGTTTTGAAGGAGTCTCCTTTGTAAAACAGGCCTAATCTACTAGCCTTTCTTTAGAGGATAGTCTGAAATTTGATGATTTTCTTTATGTCAAACGTCTAAGAACTTTGATATGTTGTGATGTGCTGGAAAGTGTTTCTAAATGTGTATTGAGTTTTTTAATAAGCTTTGAGATAGGAGTGTAACTACCCAATTCAATGGTTGACAAACCTACTAGAGGAATATGATATTGTCTAATCAAAACAAAGATGTTTGTTTACACAATGGAAAGGATGATATTGAGTGCTTGGATACTATCAAACTAATGATATGATTGATGTTACTAAATTTGGTTAAGGTGTATAAGATAGGTTTGGTGACTTTGATGGTTGGATGGGTGAGTATTATGAAGCCTTTTGAGCAAATTAGTGATTAACCACAAGATGATAATCAATATTTTGTTGTAGCAGGAGTTTGTAACTTGTAAATAAACTATTGTAGTCAAAATATGGTGAGTATAGTGCTTGATAATGGACTAATAATAGTGAGGTATGGTTTAGTTGTGATGAGGGTGCAGCCCGAGACATAGAAAATAACCCACAAACAACATAATAATTTTATTATTCAGAAAATGGAGCTTCTTACATGTAGAGGATCTCAAATCCCCAAGTTCTACCACACATGCAAGTTACAGAAAGCTACAAAATAGCCCTTTCGCAATATGCGAGCTTGTCCCCAAAAAGCTACCCAGAAATTAGAAACCCGCCCATAAATAGAGCTCCTCATTAGTTTGGAGCCAAAACAACATTCAAATTTGATTTTAGGCAGTTTGGTGCCAAAAATTTACAACATGAGGTTCAAATTTCAAAAGAGCATTTGCAATTATATCTTCTAAAAAATGCGCCAACTTCCCGGGGCCATAACTTTTGATCCGGGACTCTAATTCACAAACTGTTTGAACCGTTGGAAAGGTCTCGAAGTCAATAATGCACTCAAAATTACTACGCCAATTTTGGAAAGTTTTGGGATCAATACAGGAACTCTAAGTGCCTCAAATCCAACTCAGAAGATTTTTAGGTGCAAATCTAGGAAACTAAAACTGCAATATCTTTCAACCCAAGAATAGAAATTAAAAACCATAAACTGGGAATTTCATTATGATGAAAAGGGTATCCAAAAATGTAAAAATATCTAAAAACTGAGAAACTTGAAATTTGACTATTCCTGGGTGATGCAAGATTGCCCTTACACCACTGGATGCTCCTGCATCAGAGACCCAGGGTAATTTGAGAAGTGACCCCGTCACGTCTTAGATGGTTGAGGAAAACCCAACTGGTCAACCACTACCTTAGATAGCCAGGATGAATCTTCCACAAGCCTTCCTCTCCATTTCACCAGATATTCTTCATATTGCCTGTTTCTAGTACTCCTTCCCACACGACAATCCAAGATTGCTTCAATCTCCTCCTTTTCTGAAGTAGGTGTTGGAATCCCACACTATTCCATCATTGGTACTTCCTCTGTGCCACCTTCATGATACTCTATCAAATCTGAAATGTTCAACACATGGGAAATGTTGATTCCATTAGGCAACTCTACCTCATATGCATTCCCTGAATCATGCCTCTTCAAAATTTTACGGGGACCAAATTTCATCTTCAATTTATTATAGGTTCCTATAGGAAACATTTCTTTCCTCAAGTGGACCATTACTTCATCACCAATCTAAACTCCTTATTCCTCCTTTTTTTATCTTCCTTAGCCTTATATTGCATATTCATCTTATTAATGTTCTCTCGTACCTTCTCATGTATATTCTTGATGTGCTCTGCAAAATCTTTGGCTTCAACACTTATTTTCTTCTCTTGGTCAATCTTTCTTGATTCTAGAGCAGTTATGGGGATACCTCCATACATAATCAGGAATGGTGATCTACCAGTGCTTCTATTGACAGAATTGTTGTAAGAAAATTCTGCATGGGATAAGATCAAGTCCCATCCCTTGGGTTTATCTCCTACCAAACATATCAGTAGGTTACCCAGACTCCTATTAACAACCTCTGTCTACCCATCTATTTGTGGATGGTGTCCATAACTGAACTTCAACTCTGTCTTCAGCTTCCTCCACAAGGTCCTCCAAAAGTACCCCATAATTTGATGTCACGATCTAAAAAAATACTCTTTGGCAGACCATGTAGCCTCACCACCTCTTTGAATAAAAAGTTAGCAATATGGACTGCATCATGGGTCTTCTAACATGGAATGAAATGTGCCATCTTCGAAAACCTATCAACCACCACAAAGACTGAATCATTCCCTCATTGGGTCCTTAGCAAACCAAGAACAAAGTCCATACTTATATCCTCCCACGACCTCTCTGGTACAGGTAAGGATTGATATAAGCCTGTATTCTGGCTCACTCCTTTAGCCATCTGACATACCCTGTAGCTTTGTACAAACTTCTTCACATCCTGTGACAATTGAGGCCAATAATAATGCTCACTGATAATGGCAATGGTCTTATCCCTACCAAAATGTCCTGCCATTCCTCCACTATGCTTCTCCTTTATCAGGTTGTCCCTCATGGAACTCCTCGAGATACACAATTGAATTCCCTTAAATAACATGCCATCCTGGATTATGAAATCCAACCACCTTGTCCTGTCCATTGTAATAGGTTCCTTGCAAGCTTTCAAAGCCTCTGTAAAATCAGGATCTTCTGCATATAGTGTCTTGAGTTCATTGAACCCAACCACTTCAATCTGCATCTTTATCATCAATGTATGCCTCCTACTTAAGGCATATGCAACCCTATTTGACTTCCCACTCCTATGTTTCAAAACAAAGGTAAAACTCTGCAAAATCTCTACCCATTTCATATGCCTCTGATTTAATTTTCCCTGACTATTTAGGTACTGCAAGGCTTGATGATCAGTATATAGAACAAATTCCTTCGACAACAAATAATGTCTCCATTTCTTTAATGCTTGAACTATGGCATAAAATTCCTGATCATATACAGAATACTTTCACTTGGCATCATTTAACTTTTCACTGAAATAGGCAATGGGCTTACCTTCTTGGCTCAACACTGCTCCAATGGCACAACCACTAGCATCACAATCCACCTGAAACACCTTGTTGAAATTTGGGAGGGCTAGAACAGGTTGCTCTGTCACCTTATGCTTCAACAGGTCAAAACTTTTTGCTGCTCCCATGCTCCACTTGAATTCTTTTCTATCCCCTCTCATTGTTTCAGTCAGGGGTCCACAAATACTACTGAAGTTTTTAATGAACTTTCTATAAAAACTAGCCAAACCATGGAAATATCTCACCTCGGTAGTAGTTCTCGGGGTAGGCCATTCTAGAATAGCCTTCACCTTCTCTGGGTCCATCTTGAGACCTTCTGTTGAGACAACAAACCCCAAATACACTAACTCCCTCTTCAAAAAACTGCACTTCTTCAGATTAATCAACAGTTTCTCTTCTCTTAACCTCTTAAAGGCTCTTTGAATATGCATCAGATGCTCATCCAATGTCTTACTAAAAATAAAAATATCATCTAAATACACAATAACAAAACTTCCCAGAAATTCTTTTAGTACCTCGTTCATGAGCTGCATGAATGTGCTCGGTGCATTGGTTAACCCAAAAGGCATGACTAACCACCTGTACAAGCCCTCTTTGGTCTTGAAGGCAGTCTTCCATTCATCTCCCTCTCGAATCTGAATCTGGTGATATCCACTCTTCAGATCAATCTTTGTAAAGTACTGAGCTCCACTCAAATAGTCCATCAAGTCATCCATCCTTGGCAGGGGAAATCTGTACTTGATTGTTATCTTGTTTATGGCTCAGGAATCTTTACACATCCTCCACTTCCCATCCTTCTTTGGTGCTAGTACTATAGGTACTGCACATGGACTCAAACTCTCCCGTATCAAACCCTTTCTCAAAAAATTTTGAACTTGTTTGTTCAACTCCTCATTTTCTGCTAGAGTCATTCTATGGGCTGCCTTATTTGGCAAACTGGCTCCAGGAACCAAATCAATCTGATGACTGATCTTCCTTATTAGTGGTAAACCCTCAAGTACATTATTAGAAACAATATCCTAAAACTCATCCAACATCCCAGAAACTTCTTCTAGAACCTTCTCACTATCCCCCTTACTCTAGGAATCAATGCATAACACACATGCTCATGCTTCATACCTTCTAAAAATTTTCTTCAATCTACATAACAAATTCTAGCACTACTGCATACCTTTTCTTTAGTCTCCTTCAGGGGTTTCAACTTGTGACGAACCCCATCCTTTGTCAAGGAATAAGTGTTTGCATGGAAATCATGTATAGCTCACCTATCAAACTACCATGACCTCCCCAACAACATGTGACATGTATCCATGGGGATGATATCACAGAGTACCTTATCATGGTAGCTCCCGATCTTGACCTTTACTAGGCACTGCTCATTGACCAAAACTTTGTGGTCTTTCTACAACCAAGCAATTTGATATAGATGTGGGTGCCTTTCCCTCTCCAGCTTCAACTTTGTGACCATCTCCTCTGACACCAAATTATCAGTGCTTCCATCATCAATAATGACATCACAACATTTTCCTTCACACTTGCACCTTGTGTTAAATAGATTCTTCCTCTGTTCTAGTTCTTTTTCCTCAATCACCAGGGCTCTCCTAATCACTAGGGTTTCTCCCCTTTCAGCATCATCTAAATGTTCAGATTGGGCCTCCTCATCTGCATGCGCAATCTTTCCATGACCTTCTGGCCTTTTGTCTGTCCTTCCTTGGTGTTGTGGACATTCATAGGCATGATGCCCTTCTTCACCACACTGGAAACATGTTCCTTTGAAACCACCTCTTCTAGATCCTTGTCCATATCTCCTTCATCCTCTACCTCTTTGATCACCACTGTTTTGATCAGGAAGGCAGTAGAAGTTATCATTATTTTGGCTTTGGCTGGTACTTGCATCTTCACTTTTCTGTTCATCATCATTTCGGCTTCCTGAAGGTCTTCCATTGCCCCTTCCGCTTTGACCTCCTCATCCTTTTTTCTTGCCATCAAATCTTTTGTTCAGCTTCTCTTCCACCTTCAGAGCAAATTGATACACATCCTCAATGGTGGTCATTCTGACTAGGCTTAACTCCTCCTGAATGCTTGGTCATAACCCATTAAGATATCGAGCTACCTTCTCCTTATTGGCCTCTATGTGATCCATTCTGATGATTATCTTATGAAAATCTTTAGTATATTCTTTCACAGATCTGCTTCCTTGCTTCAACCCTTGCAATTTCTTCAACAGATCTAACTTATAATCCACTGGTATCAACTGCTTCTTTAGTTTCTCTACCATGCAATCCCATTTGGTGATCTTTCATTTTCCTCTTCGATTTCTTTCCAACTGGACCTCTTTCCACCAAATATTGGCGTGACCCTTCAGCTTCATTTTCACAAACTTAACCCAATCTGGGTCCTCTATTTCCTCATACTCAAAATATTCTTCTAGCTCATTGATCTAGTCAATCAACTCTTTCGGGTTCAGACTTCCGGAATAACTGAGGACTTCTGCTTTGGGTCTTTTCTCGATCTTCAAAATGGCCCTTATTAGCCACATTTGGTTTTGATCAATTACTTCTTCTTCCTCTTCTACATCTGAACCTTCTTCCTCTCCTTCATCCTCACTTTCCTCCCTCAGGTTTAACCCTCTTCTCAACTGCTCTTGTAACGCATCAATTTGTCTCTGGAGGACTACCAATGCATCTCTTCCAACAACATTTCTGCCACCTAGACCACCTCTGGCACCACCACGCCTATTAGGCATCACTCTTGGAGGCATATTTCTTAATCTTGACCCACAACCATGGTCCTAGTGCGAATTGCCTCATGATCGGTGATCTGTCCACATGCTCAAGAAAACCCGCTCTGATACCACTTGATGAGGGCGCAGCCCGAGACACAGAAAATAACCCACAAATAAGAGAATAATTTTATTATTCAGAAAATGGAGCTTCTTACATGTAGAGGATCTCAAATCCCCAAGTTCTACCACACATGCAAGTTACAGAAAGCTACAAAATAACCCTTTCGCAATATGCAAGCTTGTCCCCAAAAAGCTACCCAAAAATTAGAAACCTGCCCATAAATAGAGCTCCTCATTAGTTTGGAGCCAAAACAACATTCAAATTTGAGTTTAGGCAGTTTGGCGCTAAAAATTTACAACATGAAGTTCAAATTTCAAAAGAGCATTTGCAATTATATCTTCTAGAAAGTGTACCAACTCCCCGGGGCCATAACTTTTGATCTGAGACTCTGATTCATGAACCGTTTGAATCGTTGGAAAGGTCTCAAAGTCAATAACTTGCTTGAAATCCACTACGCTAATTTCGGCAAGTTTTGGGGCCGATCCAGGAACTCTAAGTGCCTCAAATCCAACTTGGAAGATTTTTAGGTACAAATATGGGAAACTAAAACTGCAATATCTTTCAACCCAAGAATAGAAATTAAAAACCATAAATTGGGAATTTCATTATGATGAAAAGGGTATCCAAAAATGTAAAAACATCCAAAATCTGAGAAACTTGAAATTTAACTATTTTTGGGTGATGCAAGATTGCCCTTACACCATTGGATGCTCCTGCATCAAGTTGATTTGTTTCCTTGGTGAATAAATGAAAGGATGAATTGTTCAAGTGTCAATAATCAAGTTTATGTTATTTATATGGTGGTTGAGAATGATGTGAATCTAATTAAGTCAAAGTTTTCTTTAATATGGTTTTTGCTTTGAATGAGTCAATTGGAATACTGATTAATGGAAGGATGAATGATGGCCTATGGAATGGCTAAGAGAATTTGAGTGGATTTTGGTTGAATGAAAAGTAGATTTCTTATGAAATTATATTTGATCTTCTCCTAATTCTATTTGGGATTGAAATCCCTTGAAGAAATGATGTTGATAGTGTTTGTTGGATCCTCTGCATTAGATGTACCTTGATGATTGAGTGTTTTGATATGATGCTCTGCATCACTAAATGCCTTGTCTATGCTATTGCTTACTATTATGGTTTCATAGATTTTTTCCAAGCATCCATAGTTTGTCGTGCTGGTGCACCTTTGCAAGCACATGCCTCCATGTGAAGTAATTGGATCGTGCTACTTATGTTGACTTTCTAAAAAACTATATTGTACACTTGAAATTTTTTCATCTATCAACATCTAGTTATTAGTTATGGAATTTGAAGTAATGCTTTGAGTTTGAATGATGTGTAATGCAACATAACCAACAATATGAATATAAACTAAAAAAATCTATTAAGTAGAATTCATTAGTTAAGTTCTCTTTATTCTATTACCACCATGTAAGTTTGAGTAAATCCACTAGCACCTGGAGGTGTTTGCTTGAAACCACCAATATTAGCCTGTTCAACATCCAAAATCACATGTATTAAAATACCATTCATAAAACAATGCTATTAACATTTAATAAATTTATAATTGTTTACTAGTTACATACCCCACTGATAGGTGTACTACAAAAATTAGTAGGTGGAGGACCAGTGTATCCAGTCTCAACAGTGTGACCCTACAATTTTATTAAAATAATAAAACTAAATTAGTTAATCTTGCATTTCAAAATTGAAATTTAATAAATTAAATTCAAAGAACATATTGGCTTTTACCTGAATATAAATTCCATATGCATGATGCAAAATGTCAGTCATCCTCTCCATCCCCGTAGTAGCATACGGATCTTGTGTAGCAACATACGGATCCTACATAGCAGCTTATGGATCCTGCATAGCAACATACGGATCCTATGTAGCAGCATATGGATCTTGTGTAGTAACATATAGATCCTATGTAGCAGCCTCCTGATTGCTAGTGGGGTCATATGAACAAGTAGCCCCGCAAGATTGACACACATGGGTTCGAAGACCACCACCCAAAGACTCCCCTAGATGGCATCGTACAATAGGGATAGTATGATGGATGATACTCTGGGTCAAAGTGTTGATTGCCTGCAATGTCTCTACGTCGGCACTCTCCTTCGCAATAACAGGCATAACAATGTGCTCACGAAGCAGCCTAGTGAGAGGTCATCTCCCTTACTGCATAGGATCAGGCTATGCATCGGGCCTATCCTGAGCCGACCCCCCACCTCTCCCCTAGAACTACCTCATATCAAAATAATTTGGGATTTGGTTCAATACGAACTCACTGTAGAGTTTCCTGTCATGTCTCAGATCCTAATGTATGTTTCTTTTGGTTTTGTGTGGATTTGTTATATGACTGGATGAGTGTGGTAGAATAATAATAAATATTATGGTGTTTTAGTGTGATGATATATGAAAAATGTTTACTTAAATTATGAAAAGTTGAATAGTATTGAATGTGTTTTACTTTGAAGATGAAGCAAAATAGAGTAGAAATATTTGAATTTATGTATTATATTCCTTAATTTATATCTTTATGTGATACTAATTTAGTTATTGTTGTGTGCCTGAGTGCACTTGAGATGCAGGAGTTTGAAGAACAAGGGTGTGATTAAGGAGAGGAGGTTAGCTTTGTGACAGGACATAGCAGTATTTTCTCTCAATCACACACACAGGCACTTAGCTTCATGTAGATTGCATTTAGGAATGATAATTTTGGCTTGATTGTTTTGAGTGTTTTAAAGATTATTCAATTAAATAAATAATGAAATGAAAGCATGATAAAGTAAAGGAATTAATTTTAATTATAAAAGTTAACTATTGATTTTGGTTTTATCATGCTGCAAATCTAAGTGAGAATCCTACTTTCTTTAACTTGTGTTAAATTGTTGTGATAATAAAATTAAATAATAATTAATTGAAATTTATTTAAATGTTAGATAAATACTTATTTTGAACTTAGCATTGGGTGAGTATTTTCAAAAAAAATTCCTTTGTGCAACGGTAATTGTGGATTATTTTTACATATCTCTTATTTATGAATATGAAATGTAAAAACACAAAGTTATATATATATTTTAATTTAATTTTTAAAATCCATTTTCAAGATTAAGGTAGGAAATGGAAAGGAAAAATATTATTAAAAGGAATAGAACTTCCCAAGAGAGGCAATGGTTTTTGAAATCATTCTTGAAATTAAGCTTTGCAAATTTTTCTCTAATGGTTGCCAAGAAAATGTTGAATCTTTAAAAATAATAAGTTTTGGAATTATTCTTTGGGAGATAGTTGGAAATTAAAGAGTTGGTAAAGCAACTGGAAAGGAGGAAAGAAGAAGAAACTTTCTCAAAAAAACCAGATTGAAAAGAAGCAAAGAGAAGAAGTTGTTTGGAGAGCAACTCTGACTGGAAGCGAAATATCCAGGTTTTCCATTCTTTTTCCATAAATATTTTTTGAAATATGAAAATACTACTGAAGAATTTGAATGCCAAGTGTTTGAATTTTTTGCAAAACTATGAAAATTGAGAAAATCTACTATTCTTTTTTGTGCATTGAAAGAAATTACATAATTTCTCCCCTTTTAGACTGGGGCTTTTCTCCTTTGCAAACTGTGGTTTTTTTTAATTTTGTCACAGATTGCTCATTCATAACACAAAGATTCTGAAAATAAATAAATATATATATTTATATACACATAAATACCACTGTGCATATATATATATATATAAATATATATATACATGCACCTTGTTTCATTCACAATATTGGAAAAATTAAATAGTAGATTATATAAACTATCGAGTTTTTGATTTATATAAGCTAGAGATAACAAAATGGGGGTTTACCCCAAGCCCCATCCCATGTAGGAAGGGGTGACACTGTGACAGGGACAACACCCTCCACAGGCCAAGGCCTGTGGAGGAGGCGCTTCCCCCTCATAGGTAGCACTTTCCCCATTAGAAAGGCGTCAGCTTTAAGGAAGTGTTAGTTCCTTTACTGTCTTTGAATTCATTTCAAAAATTCCTGTAGATAAAGGAAAATCACATATGGTAGTGATAACTGATGTATGACTATTATAACTTATAAATTTTGATGTTTATACAAGCAAATATATATATATATATATACTGATATAAAATGTATAGAGTTATACATATACTCGAACTTTCCAGGAAACTTTTACTATTATCAATGATAGGATACGGAAAACATAGCATTATGGCATATGCATTTTGTAAATCTATTTGAATTCTTTTTGATATATGAATAAATACATGTTTATATATATATATATAGATATATATACACACACACATATATATATAAATATATATATATATACATTGACATAAATATCACTGTTTTCTACAGTAAACATTATCTTCTAACAATGGTAACATACAAAAAACACAACATGGTGTATAAGCATATATATACATTTGAAAACTAAAATTTAGAGAGATGCAGAATAAACACATTTAAATCACTCTGTGTTCAGTAGGTAACATGTATTCATATACAAATCTAAAATCTATGTTGCTTTTCTTTTCTTAAACTGTTTGTATTTTTTGAATAGTGGTGGACTACGAATCACCAAACATCATTACAAAACTTTGTGAAGTATACATAAGATTATATTAAGAGCTGAAGATGAATCATTTTAGCAAATGTATTATATAGAAAATGCATTTAAAATTGTGATTTTTCCAAAAAAAATAGCTTTCTTTCTTCTCTGAAACTATCAAAATTATTTAATTTGATCAAACTATTTTAGAAAATAGAACTGGGACTGATTTTTAAATTGCATTGTAACACACTAGAAATTGTACAAGAAACCTCTCATACTGAGTGTATGTATAAAAAGCTATTTTGATCATCTTTGTGTGAACATTGGAAAATGATAGAATTTCTTTGGAATTAGAAATGTGCAAAATTGAATGAGAACTTAGATTTAAAATGCATTATTCACTGTATTTTGAGAAACTTCTAGGACAAGATTCCGAAGGTGGACCCACAGAGACATTAGTTTTACCTTTTCTAAAACTATCATTTTTTTTTATATATGCTTGGCCAAGCACATGCATCATTGAAATAGATGGAATTAAAAGCCTAGAACTAAATGTATATAGGTCTCTACCACCTCCTGTTTGCAAGAAATATGTGATTCTCATGTTAGGAATGCATATAGGCATTAGGCTTGCATTGAGAGTTCCCTCCTACATTGTTGTTTCAGGTTGCTAGGCTCCTCATGTAGGGCTAGGGATTTCTTCGAGTTAGGAAGAAACCTAGGAAGTCTTGTACTTCGTGGTTGGGCGGAAAAGGTACCTTAATCACACTCTTGGCCCCAGCTTGCAAGAAGACCAGTGGTGTCATGGAGGTTGAGGTTCAGAGGTTCACACACTATAAATGTATTCATGTATTAGTTTGAATGGCTTGTTAAGCCCACTTGTAAATGTAACTCTATTTGAAATTCATTATTGTAACATTGAAATAGATGTATTGGATGAAATTTTTGATGTAACATTGAAATAGATGTATTGATTGAAAGTTAATGATGTAATCGACACTTGAATGAATTTATGGAAACTCATTGATATGCAAATAGAATTTACACATGTATCATTGCAAAGATCTTTGTTGTTAGTGCAGTTTACTTCTCTCGTATACATGGAATGAAAATTTATTACTGAATTTTCCTTTTGAGCATTTATGGAAAGATCTTGATCTATGCATCCTTTACTTTTATTATATTTGGAATGTAATGAGTTTTGGTGAATGATGTGGTTATATGAACATCATCTCTCGAGCATTACATTTTGGTATTAGAGTAGCAAGGTTCAACTCTAGGACCTATGCCTAATTATGCTTGATGTTATGTTTTTCCAGGGTAACCCTAATGGAGGGTAGGTATTATCAGCGTGAATGGTGAGGAGGATCCTGTGGTGATCCCAATGATAAGTTGGATCAGATTTTGGCCATTTTAAGTAGGCAAGAGGCTAGGATCGATAACCTTGAGCAGGAAAGACAAATGGGGCCAACAAGGTTTGATCCTGATGAAAGTGAAAACATCATAAATGAACCAAATGGAGAAAACCCTAAAACTGAAAAGAATCAAAGTAAGCTAACAAAGGTAGCTGAAGAATTGGGTAAGGACCTCAAGAAGGTTGTGCCACCCAAGTTTGATAGTAAATTCTTTGGTGATGGGGAAAACGCATGGATTATTGAAATGGAAAGGTACTTTTCCCTTAAAAACCTATCTAAGGAAACTAGGGCAGAATGGGGATCCTACTAGCTCACAGGTGAAGCTGCTACATGGTGGGAGAATGAAAGGGCTGATAAATAGTTTTTGCCTGGCAAGGTAACATGGGAGCAATTTTTGCAGACTTTCAGGAAGAGGTGGCTTCCACAGTCTTATTTTGATAAGAAAATGACATAATTCTAGGTGCTCATTCAAGGAGGAATGACAGTGACAGTATTAGGAGAAATTCTCTCACTTGCTTAAGTACATACCGCAGTACCAACATGATGAGAGGTTTTGAATTTAGAAATTCATTCTAGGGATTAGGCCTCAAATTGGAAATGAGGTGGATATGCATAGACCAGCTACCATGGATGAAGCCTTTGAATTGGAACTTTTATAGGAACATAAAATGCAGTAGGTTGCAAACTACAAGAAAAGAAGGGAAGCCAAGTATGGCAATAAGAAGTTCCAAGGAGATCACCAAGGTAACAATAACCAGGGCAATCATAACAATCAAGGTAACCAAGGAAATAATAATAGGCAGATCAAAAATTTGAAAAGGGGTGGTAGTTCTCAGAATCGTAATAATGGAAACCAGAATAACAATAAGAGGGCTAATTTCAATAAGAAGAATGAGAATAACAAGAGGGATTTTTCTGACAGACCTAAAGCACCTCTTGGGGTTATTATACTTGTGGTGGTGAGAATTACACTAGTGTGTGCCCTCAAAGGGTTAATAGACAAAACAACAGGAATCAACGTCATATTCATGCGACGGTTGACAATCGCCAATCAGATTACCAATCCACTCCTATCTAGCTTTCGGGTAAACTTTTTGGATGTCTTGTTTCTATTTTGATTGATATGGGTGCCATTGATAGTTTTGTGGATCCTCAATTTGTATCTAAATTATTAGTTAGATTGGGCTATCTGGAAAATTCATGGAAAGTTTAGTATGGGAACCAGGTAGAGAGGAAGGTAGAGCAATGCATGTTTTGTAGTGAACTTGAACTCCCTAGTCTTGAAACACAAGTTAATTTGTATGTAGCACCAC
Source organism: Sequoia sempervirens (assembly GCA_007258455.2). Classification (NCBI taxonomy): domain Eukaryota; kingdom Viridiplantae; phylum Streptophyta; class Pinopsida; order Cupressales; family Cupressaceae; genus Sequoia; species Sequoia sempervirens. The sequence goes on along the minus strand of VDFB02132081.1, from coordinate 1,602 downwards.
TGGGATCTTATGATGTGATTTTAGGGATAAATTGGCTTTATGAACATAAGTCCCTTGTGGATTGTGAAGAGAAATCAATAAGGTGTCTTGATGATCAAGGAAATCATGTGGAGATTTGTGGTGTAAAAAGGCCTCTGGAACTTAGGCAAGTCTCCGTAGTATAGTTAAAGAGGGCAAGCCAAAAAGGATGCACTATTTATGCAATAAAGGTCAAGGACATAATCATTACTTAATGCTCATCCCATTCTAAATGAATTCGAGGGTGTTTTTCCTGAAGAGCTGATTGAGCTACCGATTAAGCGTGTATTCAATTTTTCAATTGATTTGCTACCGGGCATAGAACCTCAGTCTAAAGCCCCATACAAGATGAACACAATAGAGTTATATGAGCTAAAATCCCAACTAGAGGAATTGTTGAAATAGGGTTTCATTAGACCAAGTGTGTTTCCCTAGGGAGCTCCTGTTATATTTGTGAAGAAGAAAGCTGGGACCTTGAGGTTATGCATTGATTATAGGATACTTAACAAGGTTACTATCAAGAACAAATACATGCTTCCCCATATTGATGATTTGTTTGACCAATTAAAAGATGCCAAAGTATTCTCAAAAATAGATCTGAGATTAGGGTACCATCAGTTGAGAATAAAGGATGAATATATTCACAAGACGACATTCAAGACAAGGTACAAGCACTACGAATTTACAGTGCTACAGTTCGAGCTAACCAATGCCCCTGCAACCTTCATGAATCTAATGAATAGTGTTTTTTGGGATTGCTTAGATAAATTTGTTTTAATCTTCCTTGATGATATCTTGATATATTATAAGTCAGAGGAAGACCATGAGAAGCATTTGAGGATAGTAGTGCAGTGATTGAGAGAACATAAGTTATATGGGAAAATGTCCAAATGTACCTTTTTCCAATCTGAGGTGCATTACTTGGGACACGTTATTTCAGCAGAAGGGATAGCCATGGACCCATATAAGATTAAGGCAATCTTAGATTGGCCAACACCATAGAATGTTTCAGAAGTCCAAATCTTTATGGGACTTGTAGGTTATTACAGGAGATTTGTGCAAGGGTTCTTGACAATAGCAGTGCCCATTACTGCACTCCAAAAGAAGGGAAAGAAATTTGAGTGGAGTGACAGGTGTGAAAAAGATTTTTAGTTGCTAAAGAGAAGCTCACTTCTGCACCTATTTTAGTGGTTCCTGATCGAAATGGTCTTTGTATAGTGATTACTAATGCATTAGGAGAAGGGGTAGGAGTTGTTCTCATGCAAGAAGGACAAGTGGTGGCATATGTATCAAGAAAGTTGAAACAACATGAGCTAAATTATGCACCACATGATTTAGAGTTGGTAGCCATAGTTCATGCTCTTCAGATGTGGAGACACTATCTCTTGGGTAAGCCCTTTGAATTAAAAATAGATCATGTTGGGTTACAATACATCTTTACTCAACCTAACCTAAATTCCCATCTGAGGCGATGGTTAGAATTTTTGAGTGAATATGACTTTGGCATTGAGTACATTAAAGGGAAGGAAAATAGGGTAGCAGATACTTTGAGTAGGAGAAGACATCTTGCAGCCATGGTTACCA
>VDFB02132079.1:0-20651 GCA_007258455.2 Sequoia sempervirens | reverse complement strand
AAAATCTTAACTCAAAGAAACATTAAATGCAAGACCCGTATGTGGGTCCCACCGGGCGTGCCAGAAATGTGATACCTTGGAATTCCTACCACTCTAAATGTGCGAATCTAACTAAGAAACGTGAAAGACAAAACACCAAGGACACCTCAAGATTAGCCAAAAGAGAGTTACAACGAAAAGGAATGCAAATAAAATGAAACACAAACACTTTTACCTCCCTTGTTGTTGAAACTTCTTTGATTGGCCCTTGCTTGGATTGGTTGTGTGCTCCTTAGATGATTGTTTGAATGTCTATAATGCAAGCTTCAATATGCAAAATGATGGACAAAGATGGTTGAATGATTGAAGAAGGCTTGGACAGCATGTAGTTATGAGAGTGCAAAGTGTTGAGAATGCAAAATGACAGCATAAGGGTGCAAGATAGCTAAGTGTTGTGTAGGCAAATGGGCAACATGTAGTTGCTTCAATCTAAAGTGTTGAGAATGCAAAATGACAGCATAAGGGTGCAAGATAGCTAAGTGTTGTGGAAATGCCCTTGAGGAGGGGGGATTTATAGAAAAATTTGAATTCTCTAGAGAATTCAAGGGTCAAGATTGATCCAACAAGGCCAAGATGAAGGGCTATGGTGGGTTGAGAACCCACAAGCCCTCACATCTTGACATGTGGAGGGTGAAGTGGACAAGAGGATATGAGGTGGAGATGAGTTGTCAAAAGGTACATGAGGTGGAAAAGGACATGCACCTTGGGGGATGAGAGGATTTCCACAAAAGGGATTTCTTGTCCCCAAGTGGAGGGAAGGGACTTTTGAGAAATTTGTGAATTCCTCAAAAATCTACATGGAAAAGGAAAAGTGGTTGGGGATATAAAAATTCACATTCATAGGATGATCTAGAGGATAAAAGGTGGGCTCCAAAAGGTGGGACTTGGTCACATGTGGAGATTGTGACAAGTCCAAGGTTGGTCACATGTGGAGATTGTGACAAGTCCAAGGTTCTAGAAGCCTTGGAAGGATGGAATGTGAATTAAAAATTCACATATAAAAGAGGGGAATCTAGGAAGAATAAAAAGGAATTAAAAATTCCTTGGGGAATGATTAGGCTTAATTAATCAGTAATTAGAAGATAAATGAGGATTAGAAGCCAACTTGCAAAAGTTGGAGGATGTGACACATCCTAATCAAGGATTAGGCATGTGCACATCCCTAATGAAGAAATTAGGAAAAGGATTAGGATTAGATGAAAATGACATGTGAGGAATTAAATAAATGTAATATTTATTTAATTTTTTTGATGAAAAGAGGATTAAAGAGGGTAAGGTATTTAATTGTTAATTAAATACCTTAGGGATTTAGCAGAATTAAAGATATTAATTAAATAATAGTAATATTATTTAATTAACTCAGATAAGAGGATGTTTAGATGAAAAGTGATAAATTTGGATAAATTAAGTGTCCAAATTTGGATGTCTATAATTGTCTTTTGTACTATAGGCCACTATCTTATACTTACTGAATTCTACTAGGAAAGAGTATGAACATTTCTTATTGTGCATATAATAGAACACTTAGACATCTTAATGATGAATGTCGTGCTTTAAAGAAGAAATTAAGAGAATATGATCCTTATGGGGATCAAATTGAATGTATAATACATTAACATTCATTTTCCTTGCTCCTTGCCATATGGCAGTTGTAGTGTCACAACATGCTCACTACCATCTATGAGGATATAAACTAGGCTTTATGCAATCGTCTTTCATTTTGCAAGGAGCAACATATCATAATCTATTTGGCTCACCTTTTTCATTAAACTTGGGGGAAAAGGGTTAGGTAGTCTTATCCTAGGTACATTCCTTCTAGCAAGGGATCCCTCTTTATTTCCTTAAAACACTAGTGTAGCAAGTACACTAACATTTTAAGGGGAGGCATATAGTCCCCTGCTCATTATTTGTATACATGGAATAGTGCCTTCTTAGTGATGATAGCATACATCTCATAGGAAGTGTGACCTTGTTAATCAAAGTGTGGCCTTCTTGATTTATGTGTCTCTTTTGTGGCGATATTAGGCTTGATATCCCTCAAGAGAGTGACCTTTCTTGTCATATGGCGTTCCCCTTGGTGGTAATGCTATGGCTAGTATTCCATAAGGAACACATTTCTTTTTCCATGACTTGTCCTCTCTTGGTGGTGATGTCATGAGTGGTATCCTCTAATGCATGACCTCTCATGTATTGATCAAGGCTCCTTTGTTATTTCTTGTAAATCAGCTCTTATGGTGGTGTTGATATAACATTCCTTGAGTTCTTAACCTTATCCTATTGTCATTTGTGCACCCCTTGAGGTGAGTTTTATGCACCCCCTAAGGTGAGCTTTATGCACCCCATGAGGCGAGTTTTATGCACCCCATGAGGTGAATTTTATGTACCCATTGAGGTGAGTTTTGTTCATCCCCTAAGACGTTAAACTTGAACACCCCTTTCTAACATGGCCACCTAACATAACACACTTTGATTTAAAGTGGAGCCATGTGTTTCATGAGTGATGTGGCATAACACAACTTGCTAGTCCTCATGTGAGCTAACATTTATTCGATGGATGACGTTTGGTATTTGAGACAATTTAAGACTGAGGTCTCTTTTCCTTACCGACTCGAATCTTTTAGTAATAACCTTATGTTTTGTTGTGTGTCTTTTGCGTGTTTCTCTGTATTTGCATCATGTTTACATCGTGTTTTTTTTCATTTTTTCTTCATGTTTATGTTCCATCATGTCATGTTTTTTCATCGTGTATTCTTTGTGTTTTCCTTACATGTATGTTTATGTTGTCTTGTCGCATATCGTGCATGTGTGTTCCTTTGTTCTTATGTTGGTTTACCATGGGATCTTGGATCCTAGGGGCTTGGCCATCTCCTTGGTCCTTAGTCATCTCATCTCTTCAACATTTGTATATTTGGACCCCTCTTGACATATATTTCTCTACTTTAGTGTGATTATGAGCGTAAGTTCATACTCTCACTAAAGTGGGGGCTAAATGTAGCATCGTAAATTGACACCCTTAACAATTTCACACTATATTTTTCTCTCCTTTAAGTTATTGGGCCTAATTAAGCTACTAATTTCCAAAATTATACATTCCACAACTTATTTTAAATATTTTATGACAACTTACAAGCATAAAAATTCTCTCATTCAATACTTTTTCCCTGACACTTTAAACCCTTGAAAATAGGGTTGGGACACTGGCGCCTACGACACCTATATCCCCTATTTTGGCTCCAATTCAAATACGTTGGTGTCAACATTTTATTATTTGAAATTAAAATATTTAAAGTCATTTTTCAAGATTTAATTTTTGAGAAATTAGAATAAATTCCTATAAATACCTAGCTATTGCATAATTTGAAATCATCTAGGAAATTATTGAGCAATTTATGATCAAGTAATTATCAAGAGAATTCAAGAGAAATTCAAGAGTATCCATTAAATGGTTTATCATAGAAATTTAAGATCCAACATCATGTCAAATTGTATGTGAGTTCATGTGTTATTATTGTTTTGTGAAGGCTAACATTTGTTGTAGGTCTCCAAATCATTCAAGCATTCAAGAAAATCAAGCAAGCAAGATCCAAGATCCTTGAGGTGATACATATAACTTCAAACCTTCATGGAAGCCATTGAAGGATGGTGAATTGTAGCACTTTGTGATTTCATCATTCATTCCTTTCATTTATCCATTTATCATTGACATTGCCATTGTGGAAGTGGAAAAATTAACATGAGTTTTGACTGAGACAAGCCCTTAAAATGGTGAACATTTCCTCTCTTTTTGAATGTGTAGACCTCAAGTTGAAGAGGATTGAAAGGAATCTTGAAGACACTATTCATTATTACATTCAAAAATTTAGGCCTTGACAACTCATGAAAACTCCACTACAGAAATATCCAATAGTCATCCAACAAATTTACAATCGAGAAATGGAAGTGTAGATCTGGCATTAGAGGACTATGAAAATAGATTTAAAAAATACTTGGAAGGACAATGACACTCCTAGCATCAACAAATCAGGGTAAAATTTATATCATAGGTGCACATTGTCCTCTCCTTTTTATTTTTGTTGTCTTATTTCCTCTGTGACTTCTCAATTTTTTTGTATTTGCATTAGAACACCATTTTGCATCACTAAGCCAATTAGATCATTGCATTCATTATTTCAAAATTTCCAGATTTGGTTAAGGGTGGGTTGACTCACCTTTCAGGTTGTAAGTCAATCTCATACCTTGTCCAAATCCATCAAACCCCCATTCCATCTTTGCATTTCCATATTTACACACAATATCTACATATCCCCATGAAATTAGGGAAAATTTTGGAACCCTAAGGTAAAAATTAAAAGGGTTCCCCCTTTCCCAACATTTTAGCATGTAACTTTTAATAAGCATAGTTACAAATTGGTGAGAGAAAGCTTGGTGGTAGTAAGGGGAACAATATTGGGAACCTGTTTAGGCTGAATTCCACTACATTATTTAAATCCACCAATGCGATTGAAAAATCTAAAAAATCATGTATACTATGGGCCATAGATTGGGCCACATAAGTGAAAAATATTTAAAACCATTATAAATAAAAAATTATTTGACCATTTTCCCTATTTTAACAAGTATTTTGGTTTTTGTGAGCATTGAAAGTTTGAGAAACAAAATAGAGCATCATTTCCTTAGGAAGTAATAAAGAAAATATTATATTAGAAATTATACATATGGATATATTTGATCCTATGGATATTGATTCTATTTTAAAATTTTAATATTTTATGTCTTTCATTGATGATGTTTTAAGGTTTACTCAAGTTTATTTTATGAGATAGAAATATAAAGTTTTAACTAAATTTAAGGAATTCAAATTCTTAGTAGAAAATCTATTAGAACATAAAATAAAGGTTTTGAGATCTAAAATGGAGGGGACTATTGTCTTAATAAATTTAATGATTTTGTCAAACATGTAATATCATTTAAGGCAAAAGAATACTCTTTACACACCTCAATAGAATTGAGTTAGATAAATAATGAACTAAACTTTAATGAAAAGAGCTAGAAGTATGTTAAGTGATGTAAATTTGGATAGATGCTTTTGCATAGAAGTTGTGAGTATTGATGTTTACTTTATTAATAGAGATCTCCTTGTAAGGCCCTTGATTTGACACCTTATGAAGTGTGGAAAGTAAGAAACCTTCTATTTCACATTTAAGGGTTTTTGTCTATGAGGATTTTGTTCATGTGCCTAAAGAAAAGTGTTATAATTTGGATCTAAAAATGTACATAAATGCATATTATGGTGAGAATGTTAAAGTTTATAATCTTTAGAATCATCTAGCCAAGGAAATTGTTTATTTTAGAGAGGTAGTTTTCAAGAAACTTAGTCATTTTGGATCTTAAAAAATGAAAAGATAAATAAAGGAAAAATATAGTGCATTTTAAAATTAAGCAAGAAGATGCACATATGGAAGAATAAAATAATGGATTAGAGGATGGAAAGGGAGAAGAGGGTTCAAATGGGAGTTTTAGGAAGGATGACTCTGAAGTTATTGAAGAGCTTGAGTATGTACAAGAACAAGAGGAATAATCCCTTACTCCATCCTTGACAAAATCCACAAGACAATGAAATCTAGTTGATAGGTATAGGCCACCAAAAATTTGTTGTTTATTAAATTTATTAAGTATTGATAATGAGCATAGATCCTACAAGGAAGCTATTTTTTCACATGATAGTCAGTCTTGGTAGCAAGTCATGTAGAAGGATATGATGGACTTAAACTCTAACAAGACACCTAGGATTTTTCTTTTTTTCCCAAAGGAAGGTTGTTGGATGTAAGTGGTTCTACAAGAATAAATTTGGAGCAGATGATTCATTGGAAAAGTACACTTGACCATATTGGTGGAAAAGGGATAATACCAGAGAGAGGGAGTTGATTTTGGTAAAAAAATCTCTCCTATTGCTAAAGTATTCTCAATTAGATTTCTTGTATCAATAGCTATTGCTAATGATTTTGAAATTAAGCAAATGGATGTTAAGACTATATTTTTGTATGGGACTTGGAAGAAAAAAATTATATGTAACAACCAAAATTATTTGAGGTAAAAGGGAGGGAACATTTGGTTTAAATATAAAAGAGAATTTCTTTGCAGTGGCATTCTTGAGGTCGCATATTTGTTTGCTTACACAGGGAAATCCTCGTTTGGAACAACTGCACGAGGCTACTCAAGCATACATAGCGCCTGGTGTGCATCACACATGGGCTCCTATGTGTGAAAGGAATTGTTTGCAATAAGCTGAAGATCAAGAAGAGGGGCAATATGAAAATTTTCCAATACATATGGAAGAATGAAAATAACATGGGCTAATTGTGGGAAATTTTGTTAATTTCTATTTGTACCGAGTAAGCTAATTTAGAATTACCTTTCTATTAAGTTTTGTATATATAATATCTATCAAGGGAAGGAGGGATAGAAGTTGAAAATATATTAATGGGAGGCATGAATTGGGGTTACAAAGGATTGGTACTAGTTTTGATATTAGCAAAGTAGCAGTCAAAAAATTAAGACACTATGCCATTTTAAGCTGGCAATTTGAACTATATTTTGTATATATTTTATAAATTAATATATATACATGAAACTATTGCCTTTTATATAAAAAAAACATTTGGTTTACATATTGAAAATATTTCTTTATGGTTTGAAATAATCACCTTGAGTACAGTATAAATATTTTTGAATTATTTTAAAATTAGGTTCTGTAAGAAGCAAAGAGGATCACTATGTTTACATTAGATGTATTGATGATCATATATATATATATATATATATATATATGGGTATGTGCAGGATCATCATGGAAAAAAAGGCCCTTAAGTGGCAAAAAATTCAGAAAAATCCGTGTTAGGAAACTTGCCGTAAAAATTTGAATAAGTTATCTATATTATTTCAAAAATATGTAAGAATAGAATCTATAGAAAATTGAATGTAGTTTCTAAACTACTAGGTTTATTTAAAAATAAATAAAATCTATTTGGTGAAAATTTGAAATTTCAATGCAGTAGTACTTAAATTTTAAGGAAAAAATAAGAAGTAGGTGTCTGTCTGACCACCCTAACCATAATAAAATGATAATATTTTTTTATAATATTTTATATATAAGTATAGGACTCATGTCCGGATGTGATGCATATTTTTTTGTAATTTTTTTCTAAGTAATTAATTAATTATGAAATTTTTATTACAACTTTTAAGAAATATAAAAACTCGTATGTCTAACCACCTTAACTTGGTCAAAAATTCATGAAATTTAATTTTTATTTTTTTAATCCTATAGTATGTGATGCATGTTTTGGATTCAAAAAATGTGATACCGTTTGAAAGTTATAGATGTTTTTCAATCAGCCTATCGATTAGGACTTTAGTCGTAATTTTAATAGAAAATTAATAATAAATATTTATTAAATTCAAATTAAAGCATAATTTATATTGGTGGAAAGCTGAGAATCTCCTCTAAAAACCCTTTTCGTTTCATCAATTTTGGGTTAAAAAAAGGTCGTCAGCCACATACCCTACAAATACCCATAATATTGCCACTTTTTGGCCCATCATGATCTTGCACATACCCATATTTGTATGTGGATAAAATGTTATTCTTCAATAACATCAATGGTTTGATTAATGAGTGAAAATCCAAACTTTTGGGTGCATTTGAGGTCAAGGATCTAGAGGAAGCTAGGTACATATTAAGAATGGACATTAGGAGGGATCATGAGAACTCAAAGTTTCAATTGTCATAAAGTATGCAAATATAATTTTTCATAAATTTAATATGTACTAATGTAGACATTTAAAATTCCTTTACCATATGACATTAAAATTAAATTAAATATGTGTCCCAAGTGTGAAGATGATCTTAAGGATATGTCTAGTGTTCCATATTCTAGTGCCTGGTAAGCATTTTGATGTAATGGTTTGCACTAGGCTAGATATTGCCCAAGGAATGGGAGTATTGAGTAGGTTTATGACTAACCTTGGTAGAGAGCATTAGAATTATGTGAAGAGGGTGTTAATATATTTGTGTTGCACTTCTTATTGATATTTAGTTATTATGGTATGATTGTGTGAATAAGAATTTGGACATATAGGGTTTTGTTGATGTAGATTGAGCAAGTGACTTGGATAGTTGAAGATACACTAGTAGCTATGTTTTCTCTCTATTTAGAGGTACAGTGAGTTGGATGAGTAAAATACAACCCATATTTTCTTGTTCTAAAATAGAAGGGAGTATATGGTTGCTACACATGCCTCTAAGGAGGAAGTTTGGTTATAGAGACTCAGTATAGATGCTAGTTTCAATTGCAAGATTGTTAAAACTATATGTGAGTCATCATACTATTTGTTTGGAAAAAAATATTATGTATCATTCTTGTACTAAGCATATTGATGTTCAATACCACTTTATGTGTGAAATGGTTGGGAATGGTAAAGTCTTGCTAAAAAAGGATAACATTCTAGATAATATTGTGTATTTTGTCACAAAGCCAATGACCACGTATACGTGCTCTTAGTATAGGAAGGCCATGGGCCTTGATACTTGTACTTAATTATTTTTATTTTCCCTTTGGATGTTTTGCAATGTATAATTTCAAGTGGGAGAATGTTAGGATTAATGTTCTATTTACCTTAAGATTTTATGTATTATTCATGCTTCTCCAACACTTTTGGAAAGTGTCCTTGGACACATAGGGTGTAATTAAACATTAATTTTTATATTTTTTATTCTCTCATTTAAATCTTGATATTGGTTGTTATTGCATTCATGGAAAAGGTGGAGTTGGAGGTGGTAGTTATAAACCTATTATTATTAAATCTCTCAACTTGGGTGTGAAAATTGAGTAGTGGAGCATCTTGGGTTTTACTGGTGGGTCCCATATGATTTAGATGTTGCTTTTGGACACCCACATTGGGATATAGATTATTATGGCAGAGTTAAAGTTCAAAGATGATGCCTATTATTAATACAAGGGTTAGTTTTACTTCATGGCTAATTGAGTGTTACATTTACTATTCTTGGATAAGCTTCTTTATTTTGGATCCGAGATTTTTTTTCATTTAACCATGGTTTGATGGTACATTATTTTGGGAAATTATTTATGGTATTCCTCTCCCATTTTTCTATAAAACTTTACAATTCTTGAATGAGCCTCTTCATTTTGGACACATAAGCTTCTTCATTTTATCATGGTTTGATGGTATATTATTTTGTAAAGCAATTTGTGGTATTCCTCTCCCTATTTTCTATAAGTTGGAGGCATGTGATAATATTTTTATGGAATTATTTTATAGGTACATAGGTTTTGCTAGAGTATTTCTAGAGATTAGAGTGCTAGTGTGTTGATGTACATCTCCTTTGAAGATTTATAATATACTTGTCCTCTTTCTCATGTGGAGTTTTTTACCAAAATAATTTCTCCACATAAATAACGTGTCACCTATATGTTGCTAGTTTTATATGATTATATCTCCATTTTTCTTTCTACTATTAAAAATTAGATTTGTAGTTTATTTTTAGATTTCCATATTATAGTGGTTTTCCTTCATTTCTAACATTCCAAACAACCAACATACTAGAATTAAAGAAACTTAAGGTTATGTGCATTAAGAAAAGTCAATAGTATTTATAAAATCTATCTAACAACATTCAAAGGAGTAAATGCAGTACAATGCATACACAAGACTCAAAAGATTTATGTGGGAAACCCTTTGTGAGAGAAAACCATCACAAAAAAAATAGTTATATTATTTAGAATCAAGGATTTAATACAACAAGGCCTTTTTTAGAGTCTCAACCTGCAACACACTCTTCTATAATTTCTCTAATATCTCACACCAATAATTCTTAACCTAATTCTAATCTTTATTGTCGAGATAGCTATACAACCTTGAAACCTTCACACAAGATAATACATATAGATGTGCACATGAGAATTCCAACTATCTAATTGTCCAACTAATATGTAGAATACCAAGAGTCATGAAACTATTTTCTAACCATATTATGACACTAGCATACCACTCAAATCACCAAACATGATATGTCCACATGGATAATCATCTTGCATACATAGTCATTTAAGCAAACTATATATCAAGTTATATCTTTAATATTGTTAATGACTCCATATTTTTCACTACAACCACTACTAGTAGCCCCATGCTTTTGGTAGCACATACAAACACAACATTACTTCTAACTACTTGTGGTACTTTGTGCCATATTCCACAACACTGTCTCTCTCTTAGATAGTGTTGTATGAACTTTAAATCTACCACAAGTGCTCCCACATTGTTATTCATGCTTTTAGAAACACTAATTGTTATGCAATTTTGAGTTCTTAAAATTACTTGTGGTTGTTATCACAACACTACCACATGCAAACTAAAATGTATGATGTACCACATCACCACATGTAAATGAAAAAAATGTATTTTATATTACAACACTTGAAACTCACCATGTTTCATCACATTGTTTTTTGTAGACAACATCTTCCTACAAGGACTCTCTATAAGTGAATATCACCCAATTCCCAACACCATTCTCATTATCCCTTATGTTTTCCTAGCTTTATGTTGTGATTATCATTTTCTTCACTTTTAGGTGATTTACGCATGTGCATTAATGCTTACATTTAACATGTGGTTATGTTTGTATTGTATATATTTACATGTCTATGCTTACATGATTATGTTATACATGACATGTATTGGTTCATACATGTATATCTATGATCTTTTATTCCTCTTTTCTATTCATTATGAGAAAAATTAAGGGAATCATCACTCCCTTTCCTTCATGTACTTACATGATTGATCCTTCTATATGATATTGAATGATTATCAAGCAATATTGTTGATGGCACTTATTTATGACTCTTTGGTTTTCCATGATGATATCTTATTATATTTACTTGTTCTCCTCTCCTCCAATTCCTTACATCCTTGATATGTAAAAGATTAGAGGGGGTGTATTATATTATTCAACAAAATTTCATGACTATGGTCATAATGAGTCTTAATGATTCTACACTACACACTCATTGCTAAATTGTCGTATGGATGCTTGGCATTGAGCTTGTTTGATTATAGTGATTCATTGGAAGTCTTACACCAATCTTCTGACATTGGAAGTATGCATACAATGGTGTGAGGGATCTCACACTTCCTTTGTTGATTACATTGAAAATCTTCATGTTGCTTCACCTTCATGCATTCTCATGGCTTCATGCCATCATTTATATTTACTTTTTCCACTTACTTTAAGATTGTTGACATTGTTAAGAAATTATGCTATTGTTTATATATAAAATTCTTGAGAGATGCTACGCATTGGATTTGATTTTCTTTTGTAGGTTTTGAGATGGAGAGCCCATTGCAAAGAGAGTGTATCAAAGAGATATCTTTATGTGTATCATTTATGAATGTTTAAGATAGTTTTACTTTCAGGTTGGTTATTTTTTAAAATTTCAAATGCATCTTTGTGGTAGTTCACTATCCACAAAGATGATTTCTAACTTTTAAATTTAATTGTGTAAATCTAAAAGCTAGAAATTAATTGCATAAGAAATCCATCTCCTTTCAAACTTTATACTTGTACAAGGTTTAAATCATAATGATGTTGAAAAGCAAATAAAATACCACCACTCTACTAATAAGAACAATGGAATTGCGTGAATTGTGCTCAAGGGAATACTAAGATTAGAAAGCTGACATTTTGCATTACAAATATAAAAAAAAAAAAATGTTACATCAAACATACTTTTATATATTTACTAAAATTGAATTCTTAAATTATTATTATTATCTTGTAAGACATATTCAAAATTGGTTAAAATTGTCTACATAAGAACATATATTATTACTTGACCATTTCAACAAACCTTTCAACCCCAATACACACACCTTAACATCATAAGGAACAAATCAAGAGAGTATCCCAAATTAGGCCTACATAAAAATTGGTGGCTTCTTTCTTTAATGCTTTGATTCAATAATTTTAAAATAAGAAAAGTCAAGACAGTATCCCAAATTATATAAATAAATAAATAAAAGGATGTTAACTTTTGCATAACACCTAGAGAAACAGCCCCATATCATGGGCCCCACCGACCCATACCCGCCCAAAAGCCATCGCTTTCCCAATTAAATTCCCCATAAGGATTTCACAATCCGAATAAAATATAAAGCAAAACACGGGCCCACCACGACGACCCCGAACAGCTCACCTGCACCGCCCACACCCAACCCAACAGCCGTCAAAGCGGGCCCCACCGCTAATTATCTTAAATTATTAAAATACATAATAGTAGTCAGAAACAAAACCACTTTCTCGTGGCTGAGCCTGCTCCACGATATCTATAACCTCGCTCTCATTGGTCGCCGAGCTCAACCTTTTTATCCGATTTTTAAAAAGCGAAAAATAAAAGAAATCTCCTCCGTCACCAGTATAACAAAGAGCTTAGGGTTCCAACTGAGGCGTCAAATACTCTGCCTTCTGTACAGGCAAAGAAAATGGTGAAGGACGAGGACTGTCACGTTTCCAAGGATTCCTTTCGAGTCTGGAGCATTCCTAAGCTCTGCGACGCCTGTAAAATTACAAGCTGTGTGCTTTACTGTAAGGCGGATTCCGCTTATATGTGTATGGACTGTGATTTAAAAGTGCACGGCGCAAATAAGCTCGCGTCAAGGCACGAGAGGGTTTGGATGTGCGAGGTCTGCGAGCAGGCCCCCGCGGCCGTCACTTGCAAGGCCGACGCTGCCGTTCTTTGCCTTACCTGTGACGCCGACATACATTCTGCAAATCCCCTGGCTCGCCGTCACGACAGGATTCCCGTCGCGCCCTTCTTCGACTGCGCCAAATTCATCAAAGCTTCCATTACTTACTCTGACGCCGTTGGCTTCAATTCTGACGCCCTTGAAGACGACGACCTCGCCGCCTCGTGGCTGCTTCCAAACCCTAAGCACACCGAGGGCGTCAAGAACTGCAACCACGCAGATACCGACACCGGCGAAGCGTTCGGGAAAGGCGAAGGGATCGGTTGTCATAATAAGGCGTGTTTTGTGCCGGAGTTTTTCCCCGACGTGGATCCTTACCTGGATTTGGAATACGCGTCGTCGATGGACACTGGGAACCGCTTTTCCGGTGGTACGGACAGCGTTGTTCCCGTCCAGAGCCATGGGAGCGGCGGCAGCGTCGTTGACGCCTCCACGCTGTCTGATGGTTTTGACGCCGATCCGTCGTCCTGCAAGGCGAATTACAGTTACACGTCAGCCACGTCGTTCAACCACAGTGTAAGCAAAATTATCCCACCTGTTTTTAGTTCTCCCAGACTGGTCTGTTCTTATTAGAAGCTAAAACAATTAAATCCTCATGAATTTGGAATTTGATTTTAAAATAGATATTATAATAAGCAGAGACTTTGGTTTGCGTAGGAATTAGAGTTCAAATTTCAGCATATGTCTGTTTAAATTACTTACCACCCAAATAATATTTTAACTATTTAAGATTCTTATTTTTAAAATAAGAATTATATGATTTCCATTTTAGTTTTAGTTATTTTTGAAGTTATCATAATTTTAATATACTGTGCTTCAAATTTTTATTCTGTTGTATGTAAATTTTTTAAATAAAAATTTATTATTTTTTATAAATTAAAATTAAATTTTTTAAAATTGATGCATTTTAAATTATGTTTGGTAGGAGAAGTAATAGAATTTAATAATTTTTTATAAATTGATTGGTTGATTATAAAATTATGAATAATATTTTATGATTAAACATGAAATAAAAATTATTTATTAATATATTAATCTATTAAAGAAATTGATATGGAAATTTTAATTTGTTAAGATTGTTTCATATTTTACTAAAAAATTATCTTAATATGTTATTAAAAGAAAATTATTTGGTTCAATATAATAATAAAAAATTTATATAAAAAACTTTTGTCTTTTAAACTTTTTAATCATAGAACTATTGTGTTTAGCTTATAACTATAATCAAATTTTTATTTTGAGAAAATTATTTATGATTTTTATTTTTATGTTGTTTTATATTATAATCAACTTTATATTATAATTTAGCCTTTCCAATTTAGTTTTTACTATATTATTTAAGATTTTTTAAATATTATTATTAAAATGTAAATAAATTGGGATCTTACATTTATTCTAACATTTATGTTATATTATTTCAGTTATCATCGTCGTCATTGGATGTTGGTGTGGTCCCAGATAGCACAATGAATGACATATCGACACCCTTCAAGAGAGTGATGGTGGATGTAGGAGGGCAAGGGACAATCCATTGTATTCCATTGGATCGTGAGGCAAGGGTGATGAGATATAAGGAAAAGAGGAAGAATAGGAAGTTTGAGAAGACGATTAGGTATGCGAGCAGGAAAGCTTATGCTGAGACTAGGCCTCGAATCAAAGGTCGATTTGCTAAGAGGACAGATGTAGATGTGGACCAGATGTACACATCAGTTGAACTTGGATATGGCCTTGTTCCCTCGTTTTAACTCATCTTTTTTTCTTTTGGAGGTTTTTCCAAACCATTTAGATGCTTGGCAAATGGTTGCCCTTCAATTGGTCGATTGGTAATATCCTCTCTATCAATTGTACTTTTACAGGGCATTAAGCTCTCGCACTACCTAATTTTGGAGTTTTTGCTAGCCATCCGACTAGGATGTCTAGTTTGTACCATTCATGGGATCTACCCCATCTCTTCATTGTATTATCTAACTTGTATTTTGTAATTTAATGAGAAAGGTTTTAATTCAAGTTATTGTAAATATTTTACATACTACAATTTTTCTTTTGTGACTTAGAAGTTTTTACATGATGATAGTGAATACACATTCTAATATAAAAAGAAAATGTGTATATTACAAAAAAGACATAAAATAAAATGAGAAGTTGAGCTGATGGTAGAATAACATCAAATTCAATAAGAAATAAGCCATCAATACAACAAGGGTCTAGTCTTTTATTGGCTTGAAGTTTGAGGCAACAATGTGTTAGATAAAAAATATAAGTAGGAAGAGATAATTTAAAAAATATTTAATCACAAGTAGCATCAAAATTAATACTTGAATGTTTCATGAAATTCTACTTGTAACAAATACTCTCTTGTTGGAAGCGATCAACAATGTTAAGCTATCTTTAAAAAAATAGTATAGAGAACCATCACTAGCCCAAAATTGTGATAGAGGAAGAATTAAGCAAAAGGAAAATCAAGTGGATGAGTAAATGAGATATTACAATGCAAGAATTTTTAAACACTAATGAGAAAATACAAAAATATTTTAGAGAAAAAATTAGAACTATGTGGACAAAGCAAATTGATAAAAGAAAGCATACTATATCAAAAAGTTTAACCCCACATGAGTTCATTATGAAAAAGCCTACATAGGAGCAAAATCTAAGTGAAAGGTGAAAATTTGGATGGCTTAATTAAGGACTAGCTATATCTAGGCCCACATAATCTTAGATGTAAGATTGACAAGTGGGTAATGCTTAAGGAGTGGGAAATGAGAACATGCCTATTTTGTATCAAGTTGATGATGGAGACAAAATGACACTGCATCATGGAAAAAATAGTCTATAGTGACATTTGTATCAAATATGAGGACAACTTGAGAATGGACAACCTAATTGCCTTGTCTAAGGAGGTGGGGCTAGACATTTGTTTTTGGTCAAGATCCACAATAGAAGATCCAACATCATAAAGGTCTTTGAAATTTCATAAGGCTACAAAGGCAACCCTTGAGTCTTATGGGTGTGTTAGCATGAGGAACATTTGTTGTGGCTCTTGGTCTCATAAACAACCTAGTCTTGTGGATATTATTAAAATCATTCATTTATTCATGTTGTAACCTAAATGTCAACCATACTCCCATTCTTTTGCATGTGTAAGTGCACTTGCGAGATTCTTGCATTAAGCACATAGTGTCATGTCTTCAAGATCTATTTTGGGGAGTGAGATTATATGAGATGGGAGAAAGACTGTTATAGGATGAAATATAATCTTATCTTAGAATGTAGGACCACCTACTTTTTAGTTCTTAAATTTCAAGGGCTAATTGGACAACCCTCATGTCTTATGGGTGTGACAATGTGACAAACTTTTGTTGTGGCTCTTTGTCTCATAGACTACTTGGTCTCGTGGAAATTATTAAAATATTTTAATCATCCATTCATGTTGCCACCCAAATAACAACCCTACTCACATGTTTCTACATGTGCAAGTGCACTTGCAAGATTACTACATAAAGCATGTAGTGTCATGCCTTCAAGAATATTTTGTAGAGTGAGATTCTATAAGGTAGGGGAAATACTATTATAGGATAAACTAGAATCTTATCTTAGAACATAGGATTCCCTACTTTTTAGTTCTTGATTCTAGCTCTTACCCTTAGGATAGGGTGGAAAATTTTCTTCTCCAATGCCATATGGCTTCATTAAAGGCATGTGTAATTTTCTAGCATCAACTGCTATTCAAAAATCTATGAGACCACCAACTTATTAAAAAAAATGAACTATTTTTTAAACATTGCTTGTTGCTATACAATCTAAAGTGTTGCTTCATTGTCAAAGGCTCCTAAAAATTCTCAATATCAATCACTAAGAAATTTTAGGTAACCTCCTTCAATATAAGCATAGTCTAAGATTAAATATTCTATTTTTCAAAAGTGAAGAAATCTAATTAAAGAATTGTTGTGCTAGAGGAAAGAGATAAATGTTTTTATTCTTGATTTTTTTTTTAAAAACTGAGATTGGGGATAAAAGAGCATCAAAGGTGAGAGGATATGTCTATCTAGTCCTTCTCACTAAGGAACTTGAACTTTCAAAGAAGGTAGACAACATCACACCCTTGTTAGCTAGAAAGTCCACAACTTTGTTAGCTTTAACAAAAATAAGTTTGGAACTTATTTTCTTGAAAGATTACCATCTTTTTTTCTTTCCTGAGAATGTTCTATTCAATCATAACATTACTGAAGTGACTAGTCCCTACCATTTTAATATGTCTGAAAAGTAGTATTTAGCTAGTTAAACATGTTTAATAGTTTTTTTTAAGTTATAAATAGATTTACTAGTTGGCTACATGTTTGATTTTGATTTTGCAATTAAATGAATGAAGATAATGACTAGAAGGACAATCTGGCACACACAAACATGACTTATGTCAAATAGCCAAGTTGGATGTATATTTGATATGATTGGATTAATGATCCAAATCAAATAAATAAGCCATCTGGACTATTGTTGCATGCACATATTACAATATGCATGAAAATGAGTATTTAGTTTAGTTACGTGTATATATTTTGATTAAGCTATAAGTAAAATTATTATTATGCTTGCAAGATTCGGAGTGATTGCTAATAGAGTCCCCACATTACACAATGAGTTTTAGATCAAGGCATTTATATCTTAATTTCATTTCTTTATGAATGAAGGTAGTCATTAAGAATGTGGATGATTACCTTTGAAAAATTCATTCCTCTACTACAAATAACATGCATGATGCCGAGGGAGGGTTTTGGGGTTATGTATTATACATATGATGGTTATCAAAATGGTTAAATGTAGCCATTACATTTTGGTCTTCAACAAAGAGATCAACATACCTATTTTTTACTGTGAATTTAAAGGATCCATATGGAGTATTATTCCATAATATTAACCCTCATGTGAGACAATAAGAACCATTATTAAAAAATACAGAAAAATCTACTCATAGGACCAATGCACTACCTATCAAGAGCCTAGCAAAATCTAGAAATTAATTAGAATTGCATTATGCCTAAAATATATACACATGGAGTGTGCAAACCAAATAATAATATAGATCATTGTGGTGAGAGTGGACTAAATGCTATTTTTTCTATTAAAAAAGAATTTATTATAATTATAAAATCAATATTACAACATTAATTTATTAATTATAAAGTAATGTAGTATTTAAGACTCACAAAAGAATAAGTTTTCCATAAGATTCTAATGGTTACAACAACTAATTACAAGGGAAAGGGAATTTTTCCAAATTGAGTTTTGTATATATTGTTATGCCCCTAACCCTACAATGTATATTGTTTTATGCATAGTAATCTTGTGGATACCTTAACTCTTAAATAAGTTACATAATCATTATTGTAATAATATACATGTGTTTACGTCATCCTAGGAGTTATACTTAAGTATCTAAGTTGGCCTAGGTGGAATCCAAGGCATAAGTATGGTACTTATAGGATAGGTTAGTTATTATCATCATGTTAAGTATTGTGTTCTTAGTGAAGAATATTGGAGGTATCTCCCTTGAAGTGGATTAGGAGGTTCCCTTGAAGTAACATATTGCTATCAAGTATTTGCAACATATTTTCTATTATATTATTATTGTGTAAGTTGTTTCATAATAGGTGGTATTAGAGCATGATCTTGGCACTGTGAAGTCAAGGCATTTTTTACAATTTTGGAGGTCATTTTGGGAAGTGAATATCTCTCATATTTTGGTGAATTTTTTCTTGATTTTTGGAGGGTTTTTGAAGAACATATTGCAACATCTACAATCCAAATCTCAAAGGAATTGAAGCATAATGAAGTGATTTATTGTAGAATTAGGGTTTCAACCAAGCATGTATCTCTTAGATATGGGCTATTTTTTCCTTATATTGGAGGGCATTTCAAGAATTTACACTAAAGTGTCTACAGTCCAAATTTTAGGGTAATTGGAGCATAAATAAGCGATTTATTGTAGAATTAGGATTTTCAACAAATTCACTCTCAAGGCCATAAATCAACTAATTTCTTGGATATTTTTCAGGGAAAGTGAGACCAAGGGCTTAGTGAGCTACAATAAATTTTTTAGATCATTTGAATTTAATTTATGTGATTTACTGCAAAAAAAAGGAATTTCTTCACAACAAGAAGTAGCAAAAGAACAAACAAAAAAAACAAGAACAAGAAGTAGAAGAACAAGAACAAGAAAAAAAACAAAAGAAGGAGAAAGAACAAGAACACTTGAGCAAGAGCAAAAGTAAGAGAAAGAAAAAATAGGAACAAAAGTAAGAGCAAGAGAAAGAGTAAAAACAAGAGAAAAAGCAAGAAGCTAAGGAGACGAAGAAGAAAAAGAAAAAAGAAGATGAAGATGAATATTTTATGCATTAAGAATAATGCTTTTGTAAAGAGGGGGAAATATTATGCCCCTAGCCCTATAGTGTATATTGTATTATGAGTAATCAACTTTTGACTACCTTAACTCTTAAATAAATTACATAATATATATATATGTCGTCCTAGGAGTTATACTTAAGTATCTAAGTCACCCTAAGTGGTATTCAAGAAATAAGTATGGTATATGTAGGAGGTATAGGTTAGTTATTATCATCATATTGAGTATTGTGTTCTTATCAAAGAATATTGTTAGTATCCCCCTCAAAGTGGATTGGGAGGTTGCCCTCTCGAAGTGGCATATTATTATGAATTATTTGCAACATATTTTATATTATATTATTATCGTGCAAGTTGTTTCATAACATATATGGAATGCACATCCTCAATTTGATGGTATGCTAATAGTTTAGTTGACTTGTTAAACTTTCAGGTTCCAAAATAAATCTAAAATACTCTTATATATGCATTTGTAGATAATTTTCATTTAAATAATTTGTATTCTTTAATGCTTAAACTTCCAAGGTTACTCAAATTACATAACCTCTTTAAAACAAGAGTTGTTGTGTTGTCAAGTTCTTTCTAGGGATTGCACGAGTTCAAATCCCTATGAAATTACAACAAAGGATAAAACAAGAGTTGTTTTGCAGTCAAGTTCAAATTACATAACCATGGATAAGACAATGCACTTTTAAGTTCTAAAATTTCTAAGCTTTTGTTTTGGGGCCTTGTTGATGTCATTGTTATTCTATCTATATGCTTCTCTTTGTTTTTGTTTGTGTTTTTATTTTTATTTTGGGGATTATAGAACTTAGTTTAATTGCATAAACATAATGGTAACAAGCGCTTCATTATTTGATAGACCTAGGGATATGATCAAGCATTCTAATAGAGAGCCTTTGATTATAAATATACTCTAGTACTTATACAATCTCAAAGGTGGAACTTACCATAAGTTGGTTTAAATTAACTAGTTATGTTGAAGCCTAATGAAATGGAGCTTGTGCAAGGATTTGATGCCCACCACAATCACGACTCTTCTACTATGACAAAGACCATCTAGCACCTGGTATATCTTAAGCCTAAAATGAAAACAATCAACCACACATTATTTTAGATCAAATCCATGATGTGAACATAAAGCTTTATATTCATAAATAGAAGATAGGTCAAAGACATATCATTCACAAGGTTGAAACAATGATACCTAAAGATGAACAACTTTATTTCATGCATTTAAACCTAGATTATAGATCTACACACGATTCTTCTAGACTATTGATTCATGAAATAAAGTAAGGTTAATACACAATACATTTATTGTAATATATGCACTTTGGTTTTAATTTAAAATTAAATATAGGTTTACATGCCTTGACCCCATTGGT
>VDFB02132078.1:0-24763 GCA_007258455.2 Sequoia sempervirens | reverse complement strand
ATATTTAATTGCAATTGGTGTATGAATTAATGTAACCTTCGTGGTTTCCGTTCTTAGAGCATGTATAGACCGTGGATCAACGTGGTTGAGCATGATCGTGCTAGAGAAGATCAGGAACATGATGTGGCCTCATCAAGTAAAGAGGACCACTCTAATTTTTTTAAAACATGTTTAATTTCAATTGGTGTATTAATTAATGTAACCTTTCATGTTTCAACTGTAGATCAGGATTTAGAAGGTGTTCAGCATGTTGAGCATGAGTCTATAACAAAAGTTCAGGAACATGATGTGGACCCATCAGGTAAAGAGAACCACTCTAATCTTCTTTTAATTAATGAAATACTTGTAACTATAATAATAAAATATATCAGCTTTAACATTTCTTTCTTATTGCGCCAGATCCCCTCAAGGGCGCCCACGCCAAGGAGCGCATAACCACAATGACATTAAGATCACAAGCGAGGGAAGAACAACTAAAGGGGGACAACATTGATTTAGGAAAATCCATTCTCCACTTACCTTTATGTAGCTTTGAAAATAAACAAAAGTGATTGTAATCATATCATGACAACCATATTTTTGATAATATGTAAAAACCGAAAGAATGAATATTATATGTTAATGAATGAATGTGAATATGTTAATTAATGAATGTTATATGTTAATGAATGAATGTTATATGTTAATGAATGAATGTTATATGTTATTAATGGATGAATGAATGAATGTTGTATGTTATTAATGGATGAATCAATGATTAATGTTATATGATTGGGTATGGGGAATTGAGAGTGATGTGAGGGGGGGGAGGGGCCAAATGAGCTTCCACCATCACGCGGTTGGCCTTGTTAAGAAGAGAATATTAAACTATTCTCAAAACAAAGAGAAGCTCAATAAGGTAATGCACTTTTCAATATAAGAAATGCATCGTTTGAAGCATCAAACCAATATGCAGTCTGTATGTATGATCAGTCGTCAATCTCCGCAATGGTACATTTCCATGAATTTTATTTTTTTTTAAATTGCTTCTTCGTCGCAATTTTGATGACAACTACCAACGAATCAACAGAAAGGCTCGACGAAGTTGCTATAGCTGCGACGACGATTTCTTCATAACTCCCTACCCATTTCGTCGCCCTTCCGACGATCTTTCAGCATTGCTACCATACTACTCCCTACCCATTTCGTCGCACTTTCGACGAACTTTTGGTGTTCTTCCGACGCTACTCCTTGCTAATTTCATTGCAAAGTCGACGAACTCTTCATGTTATTTCGACGCTACTACTTGCCTATTTCGTCGCAATTGCGATGAACGTCTTCTGTTGTTTCGACGCTACTGCTTTCCCATTTCGTCGAACCAGCGATGAACTTCTAGTGTAATTCGTTGGTGGATACACAAAGTTTTCGTCGATATTCTGACGAAATCCCGAGGTATTTCACGATGCCTTCGACCGACGATTCTTCGTCATTATTTCGACGTTTAATTTGTCGTCGGCCTTTCGACGAAAAAATAGCGACGGAAAAATTTTCGCCATTGCGTGATCTGTATAGGATCTAGACTATTTGCATAATTGAAATGCTTAACTTTTACAAAGATCTATCCAAGTTAATTAGAACAAAATTAACTCATGGAAATAATTAAGGTAATAGGAAATAACAAAGAGATGCCAATAGAATGAGAGAGAAGAATAAAGAAAGAGATGCAAATAGAGTTTGATTACGGAGTTCACCACAAACGTGACTACGTCTCCGGGTCGGCTCCAATAGAGTACGACCAATCTGATTAATCTCCAAAATCAAATACAATGCACCAAGCCATTTTTCATACAAGCACTTCGGCAGCATAACAACGCTCCATCGTACGAAAATGGCTCAAAAGAGATCTCCTTAGAACTTCTCTCGAATCACCTATCACCTGTTTCTCCAACTTGAAAAATATGAGTGTAAAAAAAAATCACTCACACTCTCCCCTTTTATTCATGAAAATTACCCAATATGGTATAAAACCATATGATTTTACAATATTTCCCATATCACCTAAAAACAACTTAATCTCCCAATTTTACATTTAGATTTTAATAATCTCCCTTATAAAATCTTCAAATTAATAATAACCTTTCAAAAATAATAGAATTTTGTTTAAGCCTTGTCCGGCTATTTGGTTTTGTTTGTTTTTATTTGTTTTAGGTTAATTTTAGGGGAGTTTGTTTTTTTTAATCATAGGTATTCGGTTTAAAATAACTAAAAAAATGACCGATCCTCCTAACATATTAACCACCGGTCATTGATGCAACGGTGGCAAGCTCTCTTGTTAGCCGGCTGGTTCGGGGTTCCAAACCCATCGGTCGTTTCAACAAAATTCAAACTAACACATAACAAAAAGAACGGCTCCACAAACATGGTTAAACGGGCTAATCGATAAGTGCCAACGTGTCACGCATTGGCCGCAACTGGTCTCGTGGTTTGAGCCCCCACGCTGGCCTTCCAGGCAACCTTTGGCACCCAACACCAAATTATCGGCGAGGAGAGGCCACGGCCGCATCTTTCGTGAGGGTGCCACGCGGTAGATCTAATTGGTCAATCGATCAGAGCACTTAATTTTTCCTCATGACCTACCGGCCATGTGTCCTGCACTCTGGATGGGATGATTGGGTGCTGAATCGATTGGACATGCATGATAACCGTGGCAGTGACGAGGCCATGATCAGAAAAGGACCGCATACCGGTCGCCACGTAAGGTTGCCGATTGGATCTCAGAGAAGGTGTGACTTGGATTCCATATGTCAAATCTTACATTGACCACTTTACCGCTCAGACGGTGAGATGGTCGTCATACAAGATTCCGCATCGGCCAAATCCTTAACCTCTTAGCACGATCTTTGATCAGGACGTATATCTTCATTTTACGTATATGTCTAATTCTTAATACTAAAACGAGTTGCGTTGGAAAGCTAGCGACGAGCTCTTCATGATGACGCCAACTTTGACAACGTTTGATGACATCATTTTTTTGCTCCCTGGATGCCCCCTGATCCTAGTTTGACTGAAGGTTTGACTGGCCATAACTTGTGCAAACGGACTCCTTTTCGCTTCGTTCAAGTTGTGTTGGAATCAGGACGCTGAGATCTTTCTGATGGTGTAGAAATCTGGAGATTTGGAGACACTTCAATTTCCATTGAAAATATCCACCGGATCAGGCCTCCCCACTGAAGACCTTTTGGACCTCCAAAAGTGACATTTACTCTGACATTAAGTGAGGACTTGGCCTCCCCACTTGTCCTGTATCCTCTGTACATCTGAATACCTAGCTCACAAGCACAATAAAGACTGCAACAACATTGTTGAACATAAACATTATTCTATTGCTTCCATAAGCTTCTACATCAACTATTGTAGCCACTAACCAACAAAAATTGACTAGCATCAAGCTGAACAATAATGCAGAAATGAAAGAGAATAAATCAACAAGATATCGATCCTTTACAACAGGAACATTTTTACCCAAGGAACCATCAATGCTTTCAATTATCATTTTCTCATGTTGTACTGCAAGTGCATCCTGCAACATCTGATCTTGGTTAGCTACTCCAAGTTCAAGTCAAGAACCACCTGTACTGACAGACATAAGAGTTAACTCTTTACTTGCATTAATTACCCTCTTAACTACCCTATGTTTGCAAAAGAACGATCAATCTTAATCCTGTGAGAATGTACAATATATTGTATGCCATATTTAAACAAGTGATAATGATTCTTTTCCCTGTAGAAAATTGCTTTTATGTCATAAAGATAAGGGCTACCAAGCACTATTCCACAGATATCCAATGGAACTACATCAAACTGTACTTCATCCACAAACTTACTAGTGATTGCAAATCTTAAGGTGCATTGTCTTGTTACTTGCAACTTATCATTTTCACAAATCCATCCTAGTGGATAAGGTTTCTTATGTTGTGTAGTTTTCAATCCCAAGTTTCTTACAACACTTTCAGAAATCAGATTAACTTGAGAACCACTATCTATGAGTGCATCAATTTTAGTGTTCTTAGAAACAACCCTTAAATGAAACAACTCATTCCTTTTCTTATCTTCAGATAAATCATTAACTGTAGAAGTAGAAGCACAACTAGCAACAAAAACACCAGAAATAGGAGCTTTACCTTTTAAACCCATAGCTGTTATCTTAGTCTCATCATCTGAATCTGAACCAAGATCCAAAACAACATTCGTGGCTTTCTCCTTACCCTTATGTTTCTGATTCTGTCTCTGAGCCCACTTAGGCTTCAATTCGGGATGCAACTTCCAACAATGATCTTCTACTATGACCTCTTCCTATCATAATGAGAAAGTTTATCATCCCTTTCCAATTGTAGCCTTCTTTCCTTTCCCCTGGCTCCCCAGAACCTTAGAAAGATTCTCTGCAGCATCATTATCAACTGACAATAAAGATCCTTTAATTTAAGTGCTTGAATAAACACTTCAATCCAAATTACAAGGGTTCACTACCCAGTAAATAGAATCCTAAGGTAGAATGTGTAGACCTCCTATAAAATTTCAAATAAAGTGTCCAAAAGCAAAGGGGAACATTTCTCCAAAGCAGCAGAAGCCTGCCTCCTAAACTCATGGGGTGTACTTCTGGACAATTTGACCTTTCCCTTGCCTAGCCAAACAATTAACTCGTATATGTCCTAGGGATAAAACTGGCTTCTTTTAAGAGCATTACAATGTGTCCTACCAAGTTAAACTTACCATGTTGTGAAATTTCTGCCTTACTCTTACTCTCCCACCAGGTTAAAGCTGTACCTCCTAAACTAAGAGTAGCTAATTGGATCCTATCAACATCATCTAATAGGTTTTGGACTCTACAATAGACTTCAACTTGCTGAATCCAATCATCCAATTTTTCAGCATTAAGTTCACCACAATACTTTGGTAAATCAAATTTTACATCCAATTTAATTTTAGGCTTATGCCCACTCTTGAAAGGATTAAAAGAAGTAGAATGAGGAGAAGATGGAGAAGAAGGAGAAGGAGAAGAGGGAGGAGAAGAAGAAAAGGGGTGATTTGGTTGCTTGCCACCATCTCCATGTTGTTTTCCTTTCTTGTCTTCACGAACATCTTCCTTCGACGAACCTCCTTCACGTTCCTTCTGCTCTCGTCTCTCTTGAAAAATTATGTCCACCTTAGCCTTCATCTCGAGGAATGCTCTTCGAAATTCTTGCTCACTGATTTCTTCAGGAACCTCCATTCCAGACACAGACATCTTTAGAAAACTTCTTCGCTTCCCGATCTCAGGATTAAATTCTTCAAGCTTTCCTTCACCCTTTTGAATCCTGGATCTTGTTAGCATTCAAGAAAACAATTGCAATAATAGTCAACTGAGCTCTGATACCACTTGATCTGTATAGGATCTAGACTATTTGCAGAATTGAAATGCTTAACTTTTACAAAGATCTATCCAAGTTAATTAGAACAAAATTAACTCATGGAAATAATTAAGGTAATAGGAAATAACAAAGAGATGCCAACAGAATGAGAGAGAAGAATAAAGAAAGAGATGCAAACAGATTTTGATTACGGAGTTCGCCACAAACGTGACTACGTCTCCAGGTCGGCTCCAATAGAGTACGACCGATATGATTAATCTCCAAAATCAAATACAATGCACCAAGCCCTTTTTCATACAAGCACTTCGGCAGCATAACAACGCTCCATCGTACGAAAATGGCTCAAAAGAGATCTCCTTAGAACTTCTCTCGAATCACCTGTCACCTGTTTCTCCAACTTGAAAAATATGAGTGTAAAAAAAAATCACTCACACTCTCCCCTTTTATTCATGAAAATTACCCAATATGGTATAAAACCATATGATTTTACAATATTTCCCATATCACCTAAAAACAACTTAATCTCCCAATTTTACATTTAGATTTTAATAATCTCCCTTATAAAATCTTCAAATTAATAATAACCTTTCAAAAATAATAGAATTTTGTTTAAGCCTTGTCCGGCTATTTGGTTTTTGGGAGGTTATTGTTTGTTTTTATTTGTTTTAGGTTAATTTTAGGGGAGTTTGTTTTTTTAATCATAGGTATTCAGTTTAAAATAACTAAAAAAATGACCGATCCTCCTAACATATTAACCACCGGTCATTGATGCAACAGTGGCAAGCTCTCTTGTTAGCCGGCTGGTTCGGGGTTCCAAACCCGTCAGCCATTTCAACAAAATTCAAGCTAACACATAACAAAAAGAACGGCTCCACAAACATGGTTAAACGGCCACTGGAAGGCGCAACGGCCGCTAGTTGGCTCGCTGAACCAGGGGTCTCGTGTTCGAGCCCCATGCAAGCCTTCCAAACCTTTTGCCAACGAGCACAACCAACGCCGACGAAGGAAGGAGAGGCCACGTACCGCACCAGGAGGGTGCCACATGGTGAGATCTAATTGGCCGACAACACTGACTGTACACTAATCTATCCGATGACCCAGCTGCCGATGTGTCTACCACTGGACGATGATGAGGGTGCCAACTAGACGCTGACATGCATGACAACTGTGCAGGTGACGAGGCCGATGACTGTAGTGTTGACTGACGTACGAATGCCACATGTCAGTTGCTAATTGGATCTGTACATTGTGACTTGGATGCCACATGTCAGATTTGCATTGGACCACTTCACTGTCCGTACAGTACAGAATGTTTACGTCAGCATTCCGTACGGTCAAACTCAACCTCCTTAGCACGATCTTTGACTAATGATATCTTCCGCCTATGATATTGGATTTCGACAAAATGAGTTGCGTTGGAAAGCTAGTGGCGATCTCTTCATGATGACGCCAACTTTGACAACTTTTGATGACATCATTTTTTTTGCTCCCTGGATGCCCCCTAATCCCAGTTTGATTGAAGGTTTGACTGGCCATAACTTGTGCAAATGGACTCCTTTTCGCTCCGTTCAAGTTGTGTTGGAATCAGGACGCTAAGATCTTTCTGATGGTGCAGAAATCTAGAGATTTGGAGACACTTCAATTTCCACTGAAAATATCCACCGGATCATTGCGTCGCTCTTCCGACAAAGATTTTTTGAACGACCGATGAACGCCCATCGGAAAATGGTGTCAAATCCAGTAGTGTACCTTTGGAGATGTATTACGTATACTGCATATTTTGTGAATAGTTGATTGTCATGTGCATGTGTTAGTGGTTGCAGGTATATGTTCAATTCCTCTAGGTGGAGGAGAAGTATCACTCAAGAGAAGATCTTTTGGTCAGGCAACTAGTAACGTAAACTATTTGAGCTTACACACACCACCGTAGAATAGTGTGGGAAGTTAGTAAGTCATCCTTAGTTGATGTGTCTACATTAGTAAGAGTCTTGTTTACTATTGAAATGCATTATTGGGTGATGTTTATCTATTTGGGCTTATGAGTTCTTTCTTGTATTAGTACGTTTGTATTGATGAGTAGGACATATGTGGGGTATGTGTATATATACACATGCATGTCAATTGGGTCTAACGAAATGTGTATGTATATGTATAGATATACCACACATAGGTGCTTATCAATGCAATAGTAATTGTGTATGGCTATTATGTGAATCGAATGTGTGTATATATATATGTAGTATATACATATATCCATATGTATATATGTATCAATACACGTGTATGATGAAAAATGAACATGCCCATATGAATGTATCGATATATGTATACATACGTATACATGTACATAGAGGCATATACTTATACACACACACACACACACACACACACACACATATATATATATATATGTATGTATGTATGTATACAATAGATATATATATTGACAATACTATGTGATTACTATCTTGCTTATAATTATTTGTATATTGAATGTATACATACATAGTTGGCATA
Source organism: Sequoia sempervirens (assembly GCA_007258455.2). Lineage (NCBI taxonomy): Eukaryota > Viridiplantae > Streptophyta > Pinopsida > Cupressales > Cupressaceae > Sequoia > Sequoia sempervirens. The sequence continues at coordinate 16,859 of VDFB02132078.1, read as the reverse complement.
TGATATATATATAAATATATATTAACATATATGTATGCATGTACATATATATATATATATATATAAAGATTGATATTTATATATATGTATATGTGATTTTATATATATATTAATACATATTTAATATATTATCACTTGCTTGGAATTGACCATCATTAACAATGATAGAGGTCGATTATTTAACTTAATTAAAGGTCAATTATATGTTACTTATGACTGTGCTTTAAGAGGTTGAGTATTAATCATGCTTTCACGCATAAAGGAACATATACTACAAAGTAACTCGCAACATTAAGTCGATATGTGGAGAAGACTTAGTCGATGCCTTATTTGGGAATAACTTTGACTTAGTAAAAATTTTAAATTCCTTGTCATTTAGTAATTATCAACAACAAATTAAGAGCATGTACAACAAGTCATTGACTTGGTCAATCTAATAAATGAAGAGAGTCGACTGATATAAGACTAAATCGATTTGATCTATGTGTTACATATTTGATATTGACTAATTCAAATATATAGTTAACCCACCAACTATTTGAAAGAGCTATTTATCTTGGTGCCACCTTATGAATCCTATTCACTGTAGATGTTCATTGTGTGGGAAGTTTGAATTACACTTTATCATCATGTGTTATTTTGAAATAGTCTTTCACTGTTGTCACCAAAAGAGGTCAATTTGTAGTATTGTTTGGATAAGCATGTTCTTCTTTGTGTGCCACCTTTTAGCTGTGTGGAGTGAGTAGTTTTGCATGGTTATTTTTGTCAACACTCATGCCTATTCTATAGGATGGAAAGTGTATTTTTTGTTGTATAAATAGTAGAGCAAACTCACTTGTTTGGGATGCATCCCATATGCTTTATGCATAGTATTTTATACATTTTTCTCTGCAATCATAGCTGCAATATTCTATTTTATTTGAGAGAGAGATGAGAGTATTTGTGAGGGCATTAGTATATTGAGTGAAGTACATCATCAACTTGAGAGAAGGGAGTTATTGTGGCATAGTTGAAGGAATCAAGTTTGAGCTAGTTGCTACTGTGGGAAAACTGATTTGCAGTCAATTGATTGGATAAGTGAAAAAAAGAATGAGGATATTTCTTATTTATTGTTTTAGTTTTGAAAGATTGTTCTCCATGGTTGCTTGAATTGTCTATTATGAGTACTTTCATTTAGGGAAAGTAGTATTACTTGTAAAGGAATTGGAAGCTTCTATTACTATTTTATGATGTGCTTGTATGTACTCCATAATAGGAGGTTTGTGTTTATCATAAGTATTACATATTAGATATGATTAAACATGAGTGGCATAAGTGTTACTCTTAGCTAGGTTATTGGTTTAACTAGGATAGCTAGTGTTTACTCCTAGGATTGTTTATCCATTATGGGAGTGAGCTTCTACATTTACTTTGTTAAGTAGATTTATTCCAAGTTTGTAGAAATGGTGATAGGTTATCTCTGGGGTGATAGATTATCCATTGAAGAAAATACCTATGTGTAGTTTATGATGGCCTTAATTCAAATCGGCCCTGAGTAGTGTATGTGATATAATGACCATTCAAAGTACTGAATGAGAACACTTTGGCCAAAGGAGTGTGACTACCTCTAGCTCGACTATCAATTCACCATGATCCAGTATTACATGCTAGTCCTAGATTGTGGGTTTACAAGTTCTAGTTATGTAGGACACAACACTATGCTCAGTTGGTTGTCGTTATCTAGTTACTCTACCGATCTCTTCATCGAAGGGAAGGGCCATCTATCAAATGATAGATGTGTGGTGGACCGCATATGAGTCTGTGGTTGGCAAAAAAGTTCTTGAGTGATGCTTCTCCTCCACAGTAGGTGACAGACGACCAAGATTTGAAAGGAAGGATCCTGGACCGTCTATAAGCTATTTGTTCTAAAGCTCGTTTGAGCTATGTGTGTAAATATATGCATTTTTTTATTATTGTAACTTGTGAAATTATTGTAATGAAATGGATTCCTTATTGTATATTGTTATGGCATCTTTGTTCATATATTTTCAATAAAAAAATAAAAAATTATTGCAATGGCTTATTACATAGTTTATTTACTCGCACGGTGAAAACTTAGGAAATTTTTACTTTAGTGAAGGGTTGGCATGTTACACATGTTTTTTAGAAGAGTCTTCACATAAATCATACATGCATATGGTTTGTCAATTTTATTCTTGTTATTGAATTTTTACAATCACATAATCATCATATGGTTATCCTTGGATTAAAAAATTCTATTTTAGATTTTTATAGACTTGTAAGAGACTTTATAGAAATAGTTTCACCTTGTTTCTCGATAATCGGTATCAAATCTAACGATTATGCATAGATATGGGCACCTTTCTATTAAGTGTTAATTTTTTTTGCACTACAATGGAAGTTTTTATATTGTGTGCTTCTATAGATTTTTGTAAAATATTGAAAACCGTTATTCTACTTCTTGTATGAATATTGATTTAATTTCAATGGTACTAGTTATGAGATGTGAAAGTTGAATATGAGAGATCTACTTATAGAAAGAGATTGATGGTTGTTTGTTTCAAAAGAAAAGAGGACGCTAGATGTATTTCATGAATATTGAAACTAGAAGAGGTCATGAGGGGCCATTTAGTTGTCTTGAAAATTATGTCCTCTTGAATATTTTTGAGAAACCACCACATTCAATTTGTGGAAAAGAGAAAGTGATATCTATCAACCAAAATTCTTAAAAACATTTTTATATCAAAAGACAGTTGTATTCATTAAAAATGAAAGATGGTGATTCTGTTGTAGAATATTTAAAAGAGTTTATTGTGATTTTAAGTCAACTTATTTCTATAGATGTTAAGATGGAATAACAAGATAAATGGATTTTATTAGTTTTCTCTTTACCATTACTAGGGAAAACATAATTGTTGTTAGTGGTAGTGGTGTAGAGCTATTAATGGATAATATTATTGGTAATTTTCTTTCAAATAAGATGAGAATGAAATCCATGAATGAAAGTTTAAAATATGATTTACATGTACGAGGAAGGTCCAAAGAAAAATGAGATCCCAAATGGGATAAGAAGAATGATAGATCAAATTATAAATGATATTTTATAACCCGAGGGAAGAGAAAAGTAAAATGTTGGAACCATAGAAACAGAGGACATGTGATGAAGGAATACAAAAATAAGAAAAAAAGTTTAAATTTCTCCATAGAAACGTTTTTCAATAGGGTGATAATGATGATTTGTTTATTTTTTTCTAACACTATTAGTGGTGATGTTTAGCTTATTGATTTAGGTTTCTCCCACCATGTGATTTCATATAAAGAGTAGTTTTCTACATATACAAATTATGATGGAGGATATTTTTTCCTTAGAGACAATAGTACCAAGAGGATTACTAGTAAATTAAAGGTACAATTATGTTTATGTGATGGAAGGGTTAAAACTAGTGATGATATTTCATATATTCCAAGACTTCTAAGAAAAATACTTTTTGTATCCAAGTTAAATGGTTCTATTGTGCATATGGAGTTTCAAAAGTTTAATTGCAACTTGAAAAGAGGAAACTTGGTGGTTGCTAGAGGATATTGAATTGGGAACTTGTTTTGACTGAATACCTCCACATTTTCTAAATTTTTTAATGTAATTGGAACTAAAAACACATTTATGTTTTGGTGCCAACATTTGGTCACATAAGTGAAAATTGTCTTCGGACCATTATTAATTAAAAATTGGTTGATAGTTTTTTTATTTTATTTGCAAAAATAATTTCCATGAGAATTGTGTATTTTGAAAATAGAATAGATCTCAATTTCATATTATAAATTATAATAGAGCTAAGAGATAATTATAAATCATTCATTTATATTTGTTTGGTCTAGTGAATGTGGGTTCAATGGGAAAATCTTGTTATTATGTTACATTCATTGATGTTGCTTCTAGATACACCTAGATTTATTTTATGCATTAAAAATCTAAAGTTTTGATTAAGATTGAGGAATTCAGAGTCTTAGTTGAAAAATAAATGAATTATAAGATAAGGATGTTGTGATTTGACAATAGTGGTGAATATTAATCTATAGAATTTGATGAATTATACAAGCATGTAAGTATTATTCGATAGAAAATTACACCTTACACTCTCCAACATAATGGGGTAGCAAAAATAATGAACCAAGCCTTAATGAAAAGAGACAAAAGTATGTTGTGGTATGTAGCTAGATAAATGCTTTTTGATAGAATTTGTAAGCATTGCTTGTTATTTGATTAATCAATCTCCTTATTTATTTGTTGATAAAAATACTTATAAAGAGTGGATAAGTAAGAAGCCTTCAATTTAACTTTTAAGTATATTTGTTTTTGAGCTTTATGTTCACATGCCTTAGAAAAAGAGTATAAACTAGATCCAAAAGCTTAAAAGTGCATCTTTTTTGGTTATTATGAGAATGATAATGTTTATAAGCTTTGGACTCCTTTAACCCATAAGATAATATTTCTAGAGATGTGATTTTCAAGGAGTTTAGAGATTATTTATGTGAGAAACCAAAATAAAAAGAATTAATGAAAATAGTTCCATAAAAAAATATAAAAATAGGAAGATACACATGTGAAAGAATGGTTAGATGGATCATAATATGAGAAAGAAGAAAAGAGTTTAGATGATGATGTGCAAGATGAGAATACAAAAGAATAGTAGAGACCATTAATCCTAATTTGAGGAGATATTAAAGACAAGAAAATCTAATTCACAAGGATATATCGCCATATTTCTATTATGTATTTTCTTTGTTGAACACTCACAATGAACTTAGATCTTTTGGGGAAGCTTTGTCTTCAAAGGATAGCGATTCTTTGTTACACACAATGCAAGAAGAGATGATGGCCTTGGACACTTGGGATCTTGTTATTTTATTGAAGGAAATAAAAACCATTGGCTGCAATTGGATATAGAAAAATAAATTCAATGAAAATAGTTGGCTAGAGCAATACAAGGCCAAACTTGTGGCCAGGGGCTACTCCTAGAGAGGGAGTTGATTTAGGTGAAGTTTTCTCTCTTTTTGCTAAATTATCTTCTTTTATATTCCTTTTATTTATTTTTGTAGCTTGTGATTTTTAGATTGAGCAAATAAATATTAAAACTAGTTTCTTGCATGTATATTTTTTGTGGGAGATTTATATTTGATAGCTTGATTTTTTTTGTAAAAGGGAAGAAAAATTTGGTTTGTAGGTTGAAACAGTAATTGTATGGTCTAAAAAAAGTATTCAAGATATGGTACTAGAAGTTTGATGCTTTTTCATTGAATTTGGGTTTTTTAAGAGTGATAAAGATCATTGTGTTTGTGTTAAGATTATTGATGATTAAATTTTAATCATTGTCTCATACTTGGATGATATGCTATTTCAAAAATAATTTTTCTAACACATTTGACATGAAGGACTTGGGGCTATAAAGTATATTCTATGGATGGAGGGGTGTGTGTAGAAAGATGGAGGACCCAAAAGTTGCCACAATCACTTGTCGGCCCATCTAGGACATAACACAAGAATGTTATAATACACCCATGTTATGGCTTGGTAGTGACTAAGCCTAGGCCAAACACTACCGATACATAATGTGCTTGTGTTTTTTTTTGTGATAAAAGTAGAATACAAAGAGGCTAAACTCATTTAAAATTGACCTCTTACCTTTATAAAAGAAAAACCATGAGTGAGAAAAAGCACTCACACATTCTAAAGTTGATCAAGCTTCCATCAAAATACTACCACAACACTTGAGAAGTTGAGGATGTAGGCTTTTATAGTTTTTAATTGTAAAAATTGAATTGAATATAAATTTACCAATTATTTTGATTCAATAATTTTTTAATTTTTAGGAATTGAAAATCCTTTACCAATTCATGAAAACCCTAGCTCACTAATTTATGAAAACCTTGGTGAAGAAAATGGATAACCAAACCCTCAAAAAACCCCATCAATTCCTTGACATTCTCTTTAGATGCATGAAAACCTAATATGCCAAATTGAAAACAATATATGAGAACTCCAAACATTGATTAGTATGTTGAAAAATCTAATTGGAACTAGTTCCCAGTAGTTGACCTTTGCCACTTCATTGAAATCTATCATCTCTCATATAGATTTTGTGAGTGGCCACATTAAAATGTGGTCAGATAAGAGGGAGGAAGTACCAAAATTTATGCCTCCAAATTATCCTACCAAAAAATTAAATTAAATATTTAAATATAATATGTGTTTTTTTATTGATCCATGAACTAATGAACCCCTACATGTAGGTGCAAGATTTTTCCTATATATTGGTGCCAAAACCAATAAATAAGAGATTGGAGAGGTGGTGAATAGTTTTGTATCATCCTTCATGCAACAACCATGAGGTTGTATAGTATTTTATCAAGAGACTTTATTGTTAGTTTGACATGTGGCAGTTTGGCGCAAACGCACAAAACCTTCGCTATATTCTTGAATTGAAAACTTTGTTTGTCATTCAACAAATCAAATTTACACATAAATTAGGGAAATAACTTACTATTAATTCAAATTAGATGAAATATGCATTCAAATAAATTTCAAATTAAATTTATTGAGCATACAATCCTTAATAAAATATTATGTACAATTAAATAACAATTGCTAAATGATCCCTCTGTTCTCTGCCTTCACTTTGTTTCTTCCACATCTGCAAATACCATCATCTTCACAACGAAGCTCAATCCTTTGCTATTTATTTGTTCCTATGTATTACCAAATTGTCACTCATATATGACACCCTCCATTTTATTCCATTGCAAATTTTGTTGAGAAGTTTTTGAAGATGATTTAGCATTGTTGTCATTGATGTCAAAACCTTGGATCCAAAAGGATGTGCTATGGATGATGAACAGACTTAATCTATCCTATTGTATGCTATGATGTTATGTAGTATGGATATTATCCTTGCTCCAGATATGGCAGTACTTCTTTTGGGACATTCATGGAAGTCAATTTATGCAGAATAATGAATTCTAATATTTTGATGTTGGTTGTCGTGCTCAAAGATTACTCCGGGTAACCTTTCCATCCAGAACTTCATGTAGCATGTTGCAAGTTTTTGTATGTCAAATTGTGGTTCTCTGGTTGACACTGAAATTGATGATAATCAAGATTTGGTCTTGGTTGTGGTGTTCTCATTAGCTCCAGAATATATCTCATGTAATTCAAAGTTTGCTATCTCTTGGAAATTATGCTATCTTTGGTTCCTTGGTAATGTGGTAAGAAGATCTTTTCATGCGACCTATCTTTTGGGTTTGGTGCTAGCGTGTAAGGCCTTATTGAATATCTCAAGGTTGTTCTTTATGCCAACATGCCTTGTGGTGATCTAAATTCAAATGGTGTTTGTTCGACTTAGAAGACTATGAAGATATTGTGTGTAGCCAACTTATTTTGTTCTATGGGCATACATATATATAGAGAACATTTTTTTGATTGAACATAGAGAAGCGTGGAAGAAGTATGATGTGTGTGATTAGATAAAAGAGTGCAAGTGTGTGAACAGATAAAAGAGTGTGAAGGAAGGTGTAATTTGTTTTGGAAGAAGGTTGTGTGAAGGTTATGGAAGGAAGATGTGCAAAAGATTCTTAACCAGATCTGTTGTGGACAGAAATTGTGCTTTTAACTGGAACTGAACTCATGCATATGTAGATGCAACTTCATCAGTTCACTTTTGTCAATGAGACTATTTTGTAATCTATTGGTAGTCAGTCATTTTCTTTAGGCAGTGAGCCTTTCTCTTTTGGCAGTGAGCTTTTTTGTATATTTGGCTGTAATAGTCGGGCAATGAGCCCAACCGGCAGTGAGCCACCTTGTAGTGAGAAACTTGGCGGGGAGCCCTTGTAAAAATCACCTTAATCGGTGCTTTATAATTGAGAATTAACATTCTCTGTGGTTTTTCCCTTCTTAGGCTTCCATGTAAATTCTGGTGTTTATTGTGCTTGGTATTGTTGTTTGCATTCATGTTTTGTTTGATTAATTTCTTACTGGTATAAGTCTACTCCGAATTAATTAAAGTGAAGAAAATTGTTTGAGGATAATTGATTCATCCCCCTCCCAGTTATCCAGACTATTCAATAATTTTATTTGTATTTGCTAGGAAAAATAAATCCCTCTAAGTTGGTCAACTCATTCTCTTATCTTCTCTTCCCTTGGTCACTTCTCTTTTTTCTGTCCTACTCATTCATTCCTACTTGGCTTTACATAATCCAAATTCATGCTCAAATTCCATGCTGCTCCTCAGACATCACGTCCTCCTCTTGATTATTTTCTATGCTACATCCTTCTGGCCTAGCATGCCTTTTCTCTTCTTCCTACCTCTATGCCAAAATCTATTTTTATTAAAAATTCTTCTTCCTTACTCTGGTCACAACCTTCCTTCTTCCACCCCTCGAGATTTTCATTTTTGTTTACATTCAAAGATGAGCCAAATTTCCTCAGCCCCATGTCCCTTCATTATTCCATACCCATCCACATTCACTTACCCTATATTTATTTTACATTTGATCTTTTTATTTTAAAGTTTTTTAAAAAAATTGCCATCTTAAAATGCCTCCATAAAACTACAATTTCTCCAACTTTGGAATTTTAAATTCCTATCAATCACAAATTTCTATTATCACACAACCAAAAGAAAATAATTAACAAAGATTTGAAAGTGTATAACTGGTGCCAAGAAATCAAATTAATTTGTTTTCAAGAAACCTTTAATGAGTGAAAACTGCACAAGTGAGAAAACTTTATTCTTGCAGTAATGAATTTGAGTAAGTTCTACCAAAATGAGGAGATGTCGAAACAAAAAATATCTTAGCAAACCAGAACCAAATCAATTGTTTATTTTGGGTGATGTTGGATTGCATATACACTTGAATGCTCTTGCATCAGACATGCCAGGTAAGTGAATTGTTCCATGAGTTGGTAAACTCGAGAACATTTGGAGATGCATGGAATGGTGATTCCATGTTTGTTTCTAATCTAAATCTGCTCCTTGTTCATGGGAGTCTTTCTTCTTCCATTCTTCTCTTCTTCATCAACTTCAACACACAATCCACTTTTCTGACCACCACATGTTTTTGGGTTGCTTCTTTCTTTTCCAATATTGTGCTACTACAACAAATTTAAATCAAATCTACCTTCTTCTCTTGAAATTTTCTCTTTGAATATTTTCAAATCATTGTGTTCATTCTTTCCTCTTTTCTCAATACATTGTTCTCTAACTGAGTTTGATTCTTTCACTTGTTTCTCCTTCTCCTTTAGAGAATTTAACACATACTTTTTTCCATCTTTTTGGATGGTGTATGCATTCTTTCTACCATCATAAATTATCTCCATGTCAAATTTCCATGGTCTTCTCAATAACACATGACAAGCACACATAAGCATTACATCACGCAACACTTCATCCTTATAGGAACCAATCTGAAAATCAATCAAACACTATGCACTCACAATCATCTCATATTCTTTTTGCAACCAAGAAACCTTATATGGACTAGGGTTCTCACACCTTTTCAAACCTAGGCTTTCTACCATCCCCTTTGAAACTAGGTTATTTGTACTACCACTATCTACTATAACTTTGCAACACTTACCTCCAACCTTGCACATAGTTCAAAAGAGACACCTTCTTTGGGATGGTTCCTCCTCAACCACCTTCAAATTTTCCAACACTCTCCTCATCATGAGAGATTCACCTTCTTCAAGTTCTTCACCTTTCAAGGATCCATCACTTTCTTCATCCTCTTGTGTCAAGTGGTTTCTTGTTGCACTCCTCTTGTTACCTTCTTGTATTTTTAGACACTCGTAAGCACAATGACCAGCCTCTCTACACTATAACAATTTATCGAGGAACTCTCTCCACTACTACCACATCCTCTTTCTAGGAACTCCTTTTCTTTTGTGCTTTGTCCCACTTCCTTAGTATATTTGGGCTTTGATTCCTCTTCAATCTGCTTTCCTTTTTTGTTGCTCGCTTGTCCTTTCTTTGCTACAAATCTTCCATGACTTCTAGAATTATTTATTTTCCTTCTCATCAACTTCTCCTCAACCTTCAATGCATATTGGTATGCTTCTTCCACTGAGTTAATCTTCACCATGCTCATTTCATCTTGAATGTTAAATTGTAAACCATTCACATACCGAGTTGTCTTTTCCCTATCAATTGCATGTCTTCCCAATCGAATGGTCAACTTGTAGAACTCCTTCGCATAATCCTTTACACACATCTCTTTCTACTTCATATTTTGGGTGTTGGAAAGAAGTTGAGTCCACTTTTTGGCCGAAAAGTGGAAGTCCTTTCCTTTGTTTTTAGAATTTTCCACATTTGACCTTAAAATTTGAATCACTTAAAGATGGAATCTTAAAAAAATCCATAATCATAAAATGCAATACTCGGAGTCTAGTTTCCAAATATGTAATTTATTTCAATACCCAGATGAAATAAATTGATTTTCAATAGGCATTTCTAAAAACCACTGTTTAAAAGTCACCTTTTTTTTACCATACCATGCACATGTACATCATCCATATTTCAACCTAAATAATCATATTTTTCTAAATCCTTTTGGGAAAAGATTTGTAACTCACTAAAGCATGTTTTTGATATTTTTTTATTGAATACTTATTTTGTTAAATTTTTATCAGCCATATTTGTTGCTTTGAAAAATCATTGTGTACGTCATGCATAAGATGACCTAAACTTATCGTTTTTTGATTTTTTTTTCATATTGAAAAGAATGTCTAAAGTACATTTTTTTGCAATTTTTTTTACAAAACAATATTCTAATAAAAAATTATTATAAAATTCCCTAATATTTTAAGTTTATGGACTAGTTTAATTAGAAATTAATTGAAAAATAGAAAAAATAATCCAATTGTAAAAAAAAATTACATACTTGGAATCTACACTGTCTCATCTATAATGGGTTTTAATTTTGTCAAAAATTCTACAAAAAGGTCTTCAGACATATGTCCAAAGTCGTTTTCTTGTGGCATTGACATGACCTTCAAGTTGTAGGTCAAACCAAGTCCAAAGCTTAGGTTCAGGTCCCCAAGCCTTTAACCGAATTGAAACACAAGGCAAAAACTTGACCAAAAATTTAAATTTTAAGAAACAGGATCTTGTTTTGTAAATCGAGATCCCATTTCATTTTATTTATAATTCAGATAGTTCAAAAAGAAACAGGATCCTGATTACAAAAAGGGATCCCATTTCTTTTTTGACCATTTTTTAAAATTTTCATTGGCAAAATATTACTGTCAATTCTATAACTTGACATGTATGGCCAACAACAACAATTTCACCTATTTTCTATCAAGTTTTATCTTTACAAGGTCTTCAACTTGCAATGTGAATTGAATTTTTGAAAGGAGGCATCATTGGAATAGTTTTTGAGTAGAATTGTGTTCATTTTCTGTAACGCCTCGCCAAGGAACCCTAGAGGAACCAACCAAACTGGCATAGCTAAAAGATAGGAAATATTTTTTTTTGAATGAAAACTAAAGCTTTATTCCAAGCCAGCTAACTTATTAAACCCAAAAGCACATGCGTAAATAATAAAGCTAAGTTACCTCTAGGGTTTCTTAACATTGTTACTTAACAACATAAAGACATAAGATAATATGTATCTAAATTAAACTTATTCATAGCAATAAACATTAAAGAAGAAACTAACATAAACTAAAGATCATTCAATTTAATTCCACTGAACTGAACAACTATTTAGATTCATTTACTCAAAAACTAAGTTCATTTTAGATCCCACATCCAAATGTTCCTATGTCAAGAGATTCATCAACTACTGCAACCCACATAATAACATTAATAAAACTTTAATCTTACATCCTATAATTCAACACATTTAGGTTACATCATTTTACATCATAGTACAACATAAGATCGAATGATACAATGAGATAAGAATCGTCTCCTAATCTACTAGTGAGCTGCATCCAAGAGAAACATCTGAAGATTGAAGCAACACAAATCCATGCAAGAGCAGGTCCAAGGTACTCGATGGAAAAAGGCAACAACCACCCGACCATGTGGACCAAAAGGACCACCCCCCATGCCAGGAGATAAACATATGGCCCATGGACACACAAACAAGTAGTACCTAGAACAACTCGCAACCAACCTCCACAGGATAAGGATGAACAACAGGATACTAGAAAGGGGTCCACATAACAAGGTAACTCCAGTGGGATAATGCAACATAAACAAGGACAATAGTGTGACAAGGAAGAGCGTCATCATATAGCTTGTCATGGGTTGTCCTGGTAGGTCTTCCTAGGCCCTGAACCCATCTTGAGTTATCCTGGCAGCCCCTCCCAACCCTCGACCCTCGTAAAAACTCATGTGGAACCAACGTACCTTTCATGAGGACAAGGCAATTGATCTTGCCATTATAGACCTTCCCATCTCATCTCAAGCCTAAACGAGCACTTGAGCCATGACTATGAGTGACGCATATCATTATCTTAATTAATGTGATTAACTACCCAAACCCCTTAGTTCATTATTTAGGTTACCACTTGTTAAACAACTCATCCAATGGGTTGTCCTAGCAATCACTTTAGGATCTCGAGCCCCATGGAGAGCCACTCTCCCTTATGCCACTAAACCACCCCAAACCAACATAAGGCTCAAGACACTGCAACCAGACCATGATCTAAGTGGGGTCATACTACCACAAGAACATTAAACACCCACAACACAGACATAATACACATAACAGTTCAGGATACACTATATGATGCATTACAACGCAAAAATGGAAAACAACACAATCCACTAGCACAAAGTAATAGACACACACACATCAATAATAATAGTAAGCAATTTAATCAAAGAAATTAATTCCAAATCCAGAAAACTAAAATCACCCATTTACCTAATTATTGATTAAAGGGAATTACTCTATCAAAAATAATTACACAGAGCTATTGCATTCTCATTCGCACTCAAATTCCCAATTACACTAAATTTCTAGTGCATAATATAATATATTCATATAAGCTCTAATTTATATGGATGGTAAAACCCAACAATTTTGCAAACTGAGAGTATATATTGTATTAACCTATTAATATATCAAAACAATAATATATTCATATATTCATATTTCTAAATCTATTAAATAAAACAAGTAAATTAGTACATTTTAACAATTACCAACTAGAACTAATTATAGTAAAATGACATGTTAATGAACCACAATTTATTATCAATTTGATATATTAACATAAATGCATATAATAATCTATCAATCTGTTAATATATTCCAGAATTAATTTAAACTCATAATCTCATCAAAATGGTATTGTTATTAAAATATTATTAATATTCCTTTTAGAAACCCAATATATATATCAACATATCATACCATGGGAATCTATTAAAATAACCACAGTGTGTGTGTGTGTATATATATATATATATATCAGCTTCATTTACCCGAGTTGCAAATTTAAAATTTCATTTTAACCCAGAAACATTAATAAAAAAAAATTACATTTTAAATTACCCGAATGTAATTTTAAAATTTCATGTTAAAAGAAAAACATAAAAAAAGTTCATTTAAAGTTACGTGGGGGTCATCTTCCCACAGGTTGTGGGTGGAGGCGATGCTTCCCCACAAGTTGTGGGTATAGGCTTGCCTCCCCACGAACTATGGGTAGAGGCAGTGCCTCCCCACGGACTGTGGGTAGAGGCACCGCCTCCCCCCCACAAATATATTTTTTTTTCCAAAATTTAAACAACATCTAATAAATTTAAATACATTAAATTTTTTAAGTTCATTGCGTAAAAAATAAAATATCATTTCCTAGAATTTACCTATCATGGCCCACCTAGAGGAGGATAATTTTGTTTAATAAATTAAATGGCATACAAAAAAGCACAAGAACATTTGTGATTTGATAAATTAAATGTAATTCCTACCTTGATTTCGCTAATCCTTGACTTGCTGGCGAGATTTCCACCAAACTTCCGCTTGTTCCCTTCCACTCTTTTTTTTGTTTTTCACAATTTTCCCCCAGAAATTCCCCCTTGCTTCAATTCAATTTTTCCCCAAAAGAAAAAGAATTCCCTTTTTTCTCTCCAATCCCCCTCCTTTTCGATAAAAGAAAATGGAAACCAAAAATACCTTCCCTCAACAACTACCTACCAACAAAAAGTTATATTAAACTTTAACAACATACTAATTTCTAACACCCAACTAATTAATTAATCCATTATAATTATAAAAAGGTCCATTTAATTAATTAATTAATTTAGTTTTCCCACATTTACATAATTTATTTAATTGAACCCAAATAAGTTAATTTTAATTATTTATCTTAATTAATATAATCCAATTAAATTGAACTTTAAGTTTAATTAATTTCTTTATTAAATCATTTAATTTATAAAACATAAGTATTTAGATAAATGAATTATTATATATTAATAAGGTAACCATTAATTAATTTTTTGTTAAATTATTTAGTAATTAATTAAATTATTATTCATTAATAAAACACAACTATAGGCTAATTAATTTAATTAATCCACGACAACAAGCATATATAGGGAATTACCACAACATAACTTAACAGGCTTACCAAGATTACAGGGACTACCAAACTGACCCTCCGGGAAAGTAGACACAATCGGACTCAATGCCCAAAATCAAGCCAACAGGGATAGGGTTGAGACAATGGGCCATATGTTATCTCCCACAACTTCTATCAAAATTGGGTAGGCACACTTAGACCTGTGGGACTAGGTGGAGTCAGTGCCCTATACCTGCAAACTTGCATCTCAGATGCATGCATACGATACAACCTATAAACTAATACACACACATCGGTGAAGGGAAGTCGTGACATCTCATGTCTCTCTGAAGAGAGTGATGAGACATCATCACCTCTCACCACAATTAGGATCAAATACGTAAGACATAATATGTCAAATTCATCGTATCACATAATCTAACTAACAACGTTAGTACCAGGGTTAGTATCCATAACATGTCAAAACCAATAATAGAATCATGTATCATCATCTCATAACATAGATCATATAAAAATCATTCCAAGTCATATTTAGTTATATGGATTAGCATGAGTCTATCTCAACAGAAATAATATCCAATACATGGAGGGGTGTCACATCCTCCCCCCTAGGCTAGGCTTACTCCTGGAAGCCTACAAAAAGATAAGGGTAGAGGTCTTGCATCCTCGACACATCCTCCCATGTAGTTGAGGTATCATCATTTGGGTCCCATTGGACCCTTACCTGCTCTATGTCTCGAGACTCTCGTCCCCTAAGGGTCAACCTCTAATGTTGTAGAATGTGCACGGGATCCAAAGAAAGCTACCCATCCTCTACTTGCAATGCATTCCAATCCAATACATGGGTCACATCAGGAAAGTACTATCTAAGAACTAATACATGAAAAAAAGCATGGATGTGAGATAGGCTTGCCGGTAGGGCAAGACGATAAGCAACAGGTCCAATCCTCTCAAGAATCTCAAAGGGGTCGACTGATGCAGGAGCATCCAATGGTGTAAGGGCAATCCTACATCACCCAAAAATATGCTTTCCATTTATGTTTCCTTTGTTAGCTTTTTGTAGATGTTTTTGCATTTTTGGATACCCTTTTCGTCAAATAAGAGTTTCCAACTTTTAGAACTGTTTTTCTACTTTTTCTACTCAACTGCTATTTTTAGCAATTTTGAATTTGAAGGCGTGAGGAGGTAAAAATTTAAGGGAAGGTTCAGGACGGAAAAATAAGCACTTTGGCGGAATAATCAAGTCAAGATCATTCACGGTTTGAAAGTTATTCAAGTTTCAATTTCTGCTTTTTTCCCTGAAAAAATTTTTGAGTCCAATTTGAGGCACTAAACGGTCCCATATGGGCCCAAAAATTGTTCAAAATAGCAGTGCTAGTTCTTAACGTGTTGTTCACTCCAATACCTTTCCAACGATTCAAACGGTTCGAAAAACGGAGTCCCAGATCAAAAGTTATGGCTTTCAGAAGTTGGTAAATTTTTGGAAAATTGTCAATTTTCGAATTAGGACTCAATTTTTGAATTTCAAATTGTACTTTTTGGTGCCAAACCACCAAAACTCAGAATTGGAATGTTGCTTTTGGCTCCAAACCACAAAGAGAGCTATTTATGTGCGGGGTTCTCTTATTTTTGGTAGCTTTTTAGGGAAAAGAGTTCTCATGCTGTGAAAGGGGAACTTCTGTAATTTGCATGTATTGCAGAGCTCGGGGATTTCAGATCCTCTGCATGTAAGAATTCCATATTTCTAAATAAAATATTATTCTCTATTTTTTGTGTGTTATTCTATGTCTCAAGTTAGTGCCCTCGCCAAGTGGCATCAGAGCGGGTTTTCTTGAGCATGTGGATAGATCACCGATCGTGAGGCAGTTTACACCAAGACCGTGGTTGTGGGTTTGAGATATTCAAGATGCCTCCAAGAGTGATTCCTAGTAGGTGTGGCGGCGCCAGAGGTAGCAGAAATGCTGGTGGAAGAGATCCATTGGTGGCTGAGGGTTTCAGAGCCCTCCAGAGATAAAATGATGCATTGCAGGAATATATGAGAAGAGGGTTAAACCTGGGAAAGAGAGGAGAAAGCGAAGATGAAGAAGAGGTGGAAGATACAAATGTAGAAGAGGAAGAAGAAACAATTGATCAAGATCAAATGCGGCTAATAAGGGCCATTTCGAAAATTGAAAAAATACCTAGAATAGAAGTTCCTAGTTATTCCAGAAGTTTGGACCCGGAAGAGTTGATCGACTAGATCAATGAGCTAGAAGAGTATTTTAAT
>VDFB02132077.1:21891-38036 GCA_007258455.2 Sequoia sempervirens | reverse complement strand
TGCTTTGGTAGACATGTATGAAAAATGGTATAATGCATTAACCGGCCACCATTTGATATTTATGCAGTTGTAGTATGTTTTGTGCAATGTAATCACCGATATGAATATAACCAACAAAAATCTATTTTCTATAATTCATGGATTGAACTCTATATTTTATTTGCTCTCAATGTCTGTATGCTATGGAAATGCCATTACATTTTTAAAAAAAGTAGTTTCTTACTATTTTTCTTCAATTTTTTATGGTTTTTTGTAAATCTACCAAAAAACCCTAGTTTTTCTGCACTAAAAACCCTATTTTGAAAAAAATCAACTAAAAATAAACAAATCTAATTGAAAATTTGATAAAAAAATAAAGAACTTTACCTGTTAGAGATGGACTCCAAATCGGATATCGGATTTCGCTCTCCACTGTGCGCCCGCTGCCGTTGAGCCGAAAACAAATGTGAATGAGTTTTGGTCACAAAATTTTTTTATATATATACTTCAACAAAATCGGATATCCGATTTGGATCGGATATCCGATTTGGATCGGATATCCAATTTGAATCGGATATCCGATTTGGATCGGATATCCGATTCCTAAAACTAAGTTTCCCTCTGTCTGGATCGGAATGAGATTTTTTTTATATATATACTTCAACAAAATTGGATATCCGATTTGGATCGGATATCCAATTTGAATCGGATATCTGATTCCTAAAACTAAGTTTTCCCTCTGCCTCGGTAGTCACCCCAGCTCCAAAAAGTTAACTCACCATTTTCGCGTTTTTGAGTCGTAGAAACACGTATTTTTTTCTCCATTGCCACTTTTTGGAATACCATGATCCTGCACATGCCCTAATATGAGTGCAAATTACATAAACAGATCAGATACAAGGCTCTATTGAGTTCTCATGTCTGATCTGATCACCATACTCCAAAACCTTACATTAGCCCATGTTTTATAGTTTACAAGGGTGGTTACATAGCTTGCACTACAAGACAAGTAAAACACCAGATTGTTCGGTGGATAAGAATCCACCTTTGTAGATAATCCAAAATGTTTAAGCAGTGTAGAAGACTCTAGTAAGGCATTGAGCCAGAAGCTTCCATCAAGGCGGTGGAGATAGTCGTCCAAGCTAAGCATTACCACTTTCAGGTCCTAGAAGAATCCCACCCTTGCATCAACAAGTTAGAGTTATTCTTGAATAGAAAACAGTGACATTCTAGAAGCGAACTATTAGAAATAGATAGCTTTTTAAAATTAGTATGCTCTTGATGGGGAAATGATTACATACTACTAAAACATGTAACATGTACAAAATACTGCAACTTTATTATGGCATGGGCTCCTAGGGAAAATTTGAAGAGATGGAATAGTATGCCAGTCATTTTATTTGAAAACAAAGAAAACATATTTATAGGTTAGTATTTAACAGAAACATTGCATTCACAATTGACAAAGGTTTGAACTTTTGATGGCAGGAAGTGAGTTTCAAAACCTTAGAACTTTTCTGAAATTCTCAGTAGATAAGGGTATGATATATACCTATAAGCTTTTTGAAATGCTTCAGAATGCTAGTGGAGTAATGGTGTAGACTACTAAATGAGGTGCACTCCTGCTAACAAAAACAAAACTCACAATTCTTTTCATGTACAACAACAATTTTGTGCAATTATTTGCATGTATAGTTTTGCACGCACAACAACTGATTTGTTTTGCATGTATACCAAACATCCTATATTCTCGTTCAAAAGTGCATGCATCACACATAAACCCCTATATTCCTGTTGGATCGCCCTTTATTCTGCAGTTTTTCAAGTCATACACCAAGATTTTATATAGACTATTTTTTTTCAATTAATTTTTAACGGTGGGGATTTTCTTTTCATCCGAGATTTTCTCCCAAGTTTTAATGTATACAGAAAAATTCCATTGTAGTGGTACGCCTCTCAGCGTAAAAATATTGAAGAACATATAATAACCAATAGGATTTTTCTATTTTAAAATAATTAATTTTTATTAAAGATTTGGTAAAGTTATACTAAATAATTTTAAATTAATTAAACACAAACATTAGATACAAAATCCAAATTCTTTGAAATATTTTTAAATATTGAATTAAGTTTAAAAAAAAAATTAATTTTTTTAATTGTATAAATAAAAAAATACCTTCTAATAATTATAAACATTAATTTATCCATAAAATAATTTCATGTAAAACTAGTCTACAACTAACATATTATCTTAGATAAATGTATGCTGAAAAAAACACAAGCCCCCGAGAAATTTATACCTTGGGGAAGTGAATATGAAGAGTGGGTTACCCTCTCCTCCCAATTGTTTAGAATTATTTCTTTTCATCTATGATTTGGCCTCACATACCCTTGAGGTATTTAGAGGACTCCCCAGCAACCTTGTTTAGTCTAGTTTAAGATCTTTCAACCATTGTCTAGTGTGGGGCAAGAGATATGTATCATATCATGAAGCTACTCACAATGTAACTCCATGTGGTGAGATAGAAGTTATCAAGGTAAAGCATTTTGGCTTCCATTGGTAAGAGATCCTTCACTCTTTGGAGTTGTTTTTTCTAGCTATCCATTCATAGGTAGATGGTATTAGTAGATTATTTTTTAATGTGGACCCACGTTATTCAATACACCTACTTGAATAATTCTAGGTTTGTTGTGCTTGTTGTGTATTCTTGCTCAAAACCAATGTTACCTATCAATCCAACTCCCCCAATCCAATTTGTTTGTTTGGTGTGTTTTCAAGTCAACCATTTAGTCAATCAAGAAATACCGTCATCCCAATCCAATTAATCTTGCAATATTTAAATCCAAATTTATTTATCCAATCTCTCATCCATCCAAATCATCCAAACCCATCTATCCTCCTCCCAATATAATCTCTTATCCATCTAAATCTTCTAATCACTCCAACCTTGTCCCTCATCCATTCAAACCTTTCCAATCTAATCTCCTAGCCAACATAATTCTTCATTCATCTATTCACTCCAAATTTCCAATCTAACCCTTCCTAAATCCAAATCTATTTTTGTTTTTATATTTATATTTAAATTGCATTCTTCAAAATCTCCAATCTATTTCTCATCCATTATTCTAATTTTTCATCCCATCCTCCAAATCAAAATCTAAATTCCTTAGTTAATATTTCATATATATTATCTCTTTCTTCTAACCTCAATCCTCATCCAAAAACCAAACCCAAAGTCTCCTCTTCTAGATATTTTCTTCCACAATCTAATCCAATGTTCTCATATTCTATCTTAATACCATCTACTTATCAAAAAATTCTTATAATCCAACTATATATCTAACTTCATCTAAATCTCAATCAATTATTCATCCATCAATAATCTTCTAATCCAACTCATAATTCAAAATCCTCTTCCAAATATAGTCAACATTCATCTTCTAAATCCTTCATCAACCATATTCTAATCCTCTTCTTAAAACACCCTTATCCTTCCTGCATTCTAACCATCTTACCTAAAATTTGAGCTTAATCCCACCCAAAACTTGAGCTTTTATAAATCAATCACCCATCCAATCCAACTCATCCTCATAAAATCTATCCTAATCCCATTTATTCCATCCCAATCTCATCCAACCTTAAGTCTTTATTTCACACTTCCCCACCAATCATTGATGATGATGAGGTTAGTCTTGTTGACCAACCCAATTATGATCCCTATTATGATAATGAGAGTCTTGTTGATCAAGAGGAACTTTCCCCATCCATTATTCCTTACATCCAAAAACCTACTAATACCAAAGACCCATTCAATTTCATCCTTTCCTACCACTTTAACAATAATTAAGATGTCATGATTAGGCACCTCCTAAGTATTAGTTCCAAAGTTTCATCATCCCCACCTCCATCAAATTCAAATCCATCTCCTATTGATTATCCTTCCCCTTCCTTTAACAAGGGAAACCAACCCTCTATCCAAAGTTCTCCTCCAACTCCTTTTCAAGATCCTCAATTCACAAATCCATTGAAACTTCCACTTCTTATTTCACTTTCTCATCTCCCACATCCTTACAATCCACATCACCCCAATCCTACAAATCCACTCCATCCCATGTCTCCCATGATTTCCTCTAAGGACTATTCGTAAAGGAGCCTAACTTCACATGCATAAGCAAAGTTGTGCAATCTTGAAATATCATCTATCCACCTCCATCCCCTTACCCTCCATCTCCCAAATCTACCAAATTCCTCCAATCCCTCAAACACATAAAATCCTCCATCCATAAACATTCAAAATCCATTTCTCATCCATGTGCACCACTCCTAGAGTCCATCCATGCACTCCTCGCTAGTCATTTCAAACCTCCATCCTCCCTTGTTTTCTCTAAACATATCCAATTATTCCAATCCCTTAATCTAAAGTATATTGTATCATGAATTCCCCTTTAAATCAAGATCAAAGCATTCCATCCACTCCATCCCATGATCCTCTTCCATCTCAAGATCAAAGAACCAACTTAACTCTATCTCTTGATCATCTTCCATCCTAAGATCCACACATACCTCCTAACACCCTCATGATCCTAATCCTTCTCAAGATCACATCACCCCTATCCAAGACACTCATGAACTTAACACCTATCACCTTGGTTCCTCCATCTTTATCCAATTTGATTTCCTTTAAGAACCTATTGTTCCTTTCACTTCATATCCCTCCCAAAATGGACTCACATCTTGCTTCCAAAAAAATAAGTATCTCATTGGTAAAAGGATTTTTCAACACATCCATTATCAATTCATCCTAGAACCCATCCTTCCATCCCAAATCTCAAATACCTCAATCTAAATCCAAATATCCACAATCCTCATCCTCCAAATTTATCTTCAATCCTTATATTTCAAATCCCAACCCTTCATCCCTTCCATCTATTTGGGCCCCTATATTCCAAAACTAAATCATTCATCCATTTCATCCATCTTGGGACCTTACATCCCTCCATCCTATTGCAAGTATGAAGGTGTTGTCATTAATTTCAACATGTTGGTGTTGTCATTGGTGTCAACTATGTATTGAGGAAGATTGTTGCATGGTGAAGATTTTGAGGTTATTGAGAAAATTGTGAAAAAGAGGGAAATAGTTTGTTGCAGGTTATTCATGTGTAGGGGTGATCCCACAATAGTGGTTTAGAATTTTTGGCCAAACTGGACACTAAAATTATTATTTTTAATTAAATATTCACATTGGGGCACCTATAGCGGATAAAATGTGAGGAATTTGAAGATGATGCAAACTAGAGTCTCTCCACATTTTGTCTGTAGATTCTAAAAATATTTTTTTCAAAATTTTTGGAATCAGATTGCACTTCTTTTTCCATCTCCCACGAAAACTAGTTTTTTTTCATAAAACAACATTTTTTAAAAGTGATGCTCACCATATAAAGTATAATTTTTTTTCCTTGAAGGATAAAATTATAATTCTTTTGAATTTAGATTTGTAACTCTGATATCTAGTGCTTCCACTTGGTTAGATAGTTTTTTATTGAATATTTTTTCTTTAATCAAGTTTCAAAGTCAAACCAATTGCAATTCAGGCATAACACGACTGAATAACGCATAACTTTTATTGTATGTATCCAAAAAAAAAATTGTTGGATGAAGGACTCCAATATCTAGTGCACTCATATTTTTCAAAAAAAAAATTGATAATTTTCTATTTTTCCACATGTATAGAATAAAGAACTTCATTTTCAGTGAGAAACCTATTTTTAATAAAACTTAAAAAACAAATAGATAATACAACCAAAACATATTAAAATTATATTCGTTAGATAGCTCATTCTGAGGGCTACCTAATACTAGTTGGGTTTGTGAAGTCTCCTCCATTTTCATTTTCAAATTGAGCTTCGAAGTGTAAAATTCTAGACAATTTTGGTGCTTGGGAGGGTGAAGGTGAAAAAAGGTGGTTCGATCGAATCACTATTCGGTTGAACCAAAAAAATATGTTCGAATGAACATAGGTTCGACCAAACATAGGTTTGGTCGATCCACTTTGAAATACAATAAAAAAAATGCACTTTAAAGGGGTTTGGTTGAACCCCTTGACATGGATCCATTTCACCCAGGGCTTAAATTTGACAGTCGACCTTGCTTGTCAACAATTTTTTTAATGATGGTTATCTATTCAAAGGTGCCCTTAAAACATTATGATATACCTTAGTGTAAGTAAAATTATATTATATATATCATTATAATTCTATATAGATTTTGACTATCCAAAATCTCTCCTTTCATCAGATACAATCTTCTTAAAATTTTGATTGTATTTTACAGCAAAAATCTCTAAATATGGTCAAATGGCCATCAAATTTAAGCCTTGAAATTTTCACCGTTTGTTTTCCTATTTTTTGTTTCCAATTTGTTTTTATTTTCCTATTTTTTAATAGTTGTATTTTATAATATATAATATTAATATAAATCAAAATTATATTTTTTTTATATTATAATATATAATATACTTATTATTACAATATATTATAATAATAATATATAATTATTATCAATTATATATTATTATTATAATATATAATTGTTATTATTATAGTATTAAAAGTATATAATTAAAAAGTATATATATTAGAAATGGTTGAAAAGCATTTTGGGATGAAAATTGGATTGGGTAGTTTAGTTGAGGGTAGGAACGATTCAAACAAAAGGTTTTTCTTTGAGATCTCATCTAACAATATTGGAATGGCACAACCTTTTTTCGTTGCCCCTCAACCAAGGTCTAATATGAACATGAGCATCTACAGCTCCGCACCCAAGCTCTCCTTGACGCTAGTAGGTGTTGTTTTCAACTGAAAATCATAAAAACATGGGTATTAATGTGGAAATGTGTATTAATTTGATTTTCTTAGGGTCATTTTTTTTGTTTATAGATATAAGTAAGTATATATTTATGATGGACATTGTTAGATAGACAAGTAGCTTGGAAGGAAAAGGAGACATGTTTGGTAGCAGCGGTGGAGAGTCTCAGCTTGGGATCTACAGAGAGATGAAGAGTATGAGAGCAAGTCTGGTAGTGACAACATGGAAGGAAATGGATCTAGTGATGAGCAGGAAGATAACCATCCCAAAAAGAAGTGCTATCACATGCATACTCCTCAGCAAATTCAAAAATCCCATATGCACCAACTACAGAGGACCTGCTGTTATTGCATAAGTTAGTGTTCAAGAGCAGCAACTACGTATTGAGAATATTTGGTTGAAAGATGAGGTCCATTTGCATAGCCTAACTAATTTAATGATGCATATTCCATATTTTTGTATTCTCAAATGCAAACTGTGGTTAAAATGATTATGAGTCACACCTTTTTTAGCTTTACCTATTCTAATTTGCAACCAGGCTATGAACCTCCTAGATTTTATTATCTCTAGAAATCTTTTTAATGTAATGATGAAATATTTTTCGTGCAATGAGAGAGAGAGAGATGGAGGGAGTGAGTGAGGGTTTAAGGGTTTAAGGCTAGAGGGGAGCTAGAGATAGAAGGAGTGAATAAGTGAGAGAGATAGAGGGTAGAGGGTACAAGGGTTTAGGGTTTAACTTGGTTAAGGGTAGAGAGGAGAGAGGGAGAGGGGGTAGGAGGGAGAGACTTGAGAGAGAGGGGGGCAGTGGAAGAGAGATAAAGGGTAGGGGATACAAGGGATTAGGGTTTAAGGGTTAAGGGTAGAGCAAAGAGAGGGAGAGGGGGTAGGAGGATAGACTTGAGAAAGAGAGTGGGAGTGGGAGAGAGATAAAGGGTAGGGGGTACAAGGGTTTAGGGTTTAAGGGTTAAGGGTAGAGGGGAGAGAGGGAGAGGGGTAGGATGGAGAGACTTGAGAGAGGGGAGTGGGAGAGAGATAAAGGGTAGAGGGTAGAAGGGTCAAGAGTTAAGGGTAGAGGGGAGCTAAAGATAGAATTAGTGAGTGAGAGAGAGAGGGTTTAAGGGTTTAAGGCTTAAAGGTAGAGGATAGAGGGGATCTAGAGATATAAGGAGTGAGAGAGAGAGAGAGAGAGAGATATGAAGAGTGGGTCTAGGAGGGAGAGACAAAAGAGAGAGGGAGGAGTGGGAGAGAGATAAACGGTAGAGGGTACAAGGGTTTAGGGTTTGACCTGGTTAAGGGTAGAGGGGAGAGAGGGAGAGGGGGTAGGAGGGAGAGACTTGAGAGAGAGAGAGGGGGAGGGAGTGAGATTTTAAGGGTTTAAGGCTGGAGGGGAGCTCGAGATAGAAGGAGTGAATGAGTGAGAGAGATAGAGGGTAGAGGGTACAAGGGTTTAGGTTTTAACTTGGTTAAGGGTAGAGGGGAGAGAGGGAGAGGGGGTAGGAGGTTGAGACTTGAGAGAGAGGGGGGGGATTGGGAGAGAGATAAAGGGTAGGGGTTACAAGGGTTTAGGGTTTAAGGGTTAAGGGTAGAGGGGAGAGAGAGAGGGGGGGTAGGAGGGAGATACTTGAGAGAGAGGGGGGAGTGGGAGAGAGATAAAGGGTAGGGTACAATGGTTTAGGGTTTAGGGTTAAGGGTAGAGGGGAGAGAGAGCTCGAGGGTACATTGATTTATGTTTTAAATATGTGTGCAATAATTTTATAATTAGATAATACTTAATTTTAAAATTTACATAATTTCCCATGGAACAATTTGATGGAACAAATATAAGTTGTATATAATTGCATAATTTCCCATAGAACAATTCAATGTAACAAATATAAGTTGAATATAATTGTATATAAGATTCTTGAACTTAAGAATTCCATGAAACAAATATAATTTGTATATAATTAAATGTGAGAGATGATGCTATCAAAGATTCTTGATCCTAAGAATTCCATGGAACAAATATGTACAAAGGAGTGAGAGTAATCAAAGCAGTGGAGCAGAAAAAGGAAACTTACATCAACAATGTTTGGAGCACACATTATGTAAAGAAAGTGATAGTGTATAGCCTAATTAACTTCCATCAACAAGTTCATCACAATGTTTGGAGCACACATTATGTGCTTTTATAAGAGAAGAAGATTTCAGCAAGAACTTAAAGAAGATAAAACTTCAAAAAAAAAATGTTTCACTGAAATCACTTGAATGATAATTTGTCCAGGCTAATCATTCAGCCTCTAATCTTTTCTTTTGCGAATAGCTCTTCGTACCCTAATGGGTTTACCACAACATAAAGCACCATTCATTTCTTTGAGGGCCTGAACCCGATCCATCTTATCTCCAAACCTTACAAAACCAAACCCTTTTGAGAAACCTGTAAACCTATCCATAACAAGGTGAGTTCCTTTGACAGATATTTAGCATAAAATACTTGTCTTAAAATATCTGGGGTAACAACAGGTGACAAACCCCCGACAAAAATTTCAAAAGTTGGTCCGCCAGAAACTGCTCAATCAAGGCTGAAAAGCATCTCCGTACGTGGAAACTTACAAACTACGCGGCGAGCTTGCATCACCCTCGCAGCTGCATCATGGCTGCTGAACTCCAAGAACCCATGCCTCTTGGATTCTCCCTTCTCATTTCGCATAACCCTAACAGATACCAAATCATTATTCAATGCATAATAGCCACGAAGATACTCTTCATCCATCGAATCCTTGAGATCTCCAACCCACAGAATTCTTTGAGATGAAGCGCCTTTGACGGATGACCCTTCTTGTTCAGCCTGTGTTTCCATAGTTTGCTAAAAGTCCTTTCAATCTGCTATTCGATTGCTTCAGCCAAAGAACTTTAAATTCAAACCTTCATTTTGAAAACCCTGCTTCTCTCTGGAAGTAACTTTCATGATTTTAATACTTCCAGGAAAAATAAATCCCCGGATTTCCAATCAAAAAATTGCAATCACAGCTAGTATGATTTCCAGTGAAAAAATTCAGAATTCAAAATCCTCCTCCTTTTCTTGTTCCGAAGAGGCTTTCCAAAGATGACATAGTGATAAATCTTATATTTAAGATTTTGTTACTCATTGTTTTAAAAATTTAAATTTATAATTATATACTTATTGTAAAAAAAATATAAAACATATAGTTGGACAACAACTCTTCCTTAACAAGTTATTAATAACTTTGATTTAAACAAATGAGAATTCATATTTATTTCTTATTTGACAAATATTTGTACAAGTCTAAAGTAAATATGCAAAATATTTAACAAAACAAATATCTAAAATTAATTTTCTAAAAGGTAATTGGCTCAAAAGTTTTGATCGATAAGAGCGATTCTCCCTACTCCATTATCATAGTTGCTATTTTCATGCTCCATTATCACAGTTTCCAAAATAGTTCGTTTTCTTTTAAGTAAATTTATGTTCACTAGTCTATTTACTTTCCCAACACTAATTCTCTCTCTCTCTCTCTCTCTCTCTCTCTCTCTCTCTCTCTCTATATATTAAGATTACTAAATTGTAAAATGAATTTAACTCAACTATTTTAAACACATTAATTACTTTTTCTTCATCCTAAACATTTATTTACTTGTTATATGTTAAAATATAATTAAAAAATATTATATAATATATAAAAATAATTTAATAAATTAAAAATATAGAATATAGAATACACAACATCTAGTATATTAAATTATATTTTAGTATATTATATTATGAAATTATTTTTAATTATTACATATTATATTAATATATTAAATTATCATGCAATATATTAATTTTAACATTATATTATAATATATATTCTATATAACATATATAACATCTAATATATAATTTAATATATAGATAATAATTTTATAATATTATATGATAATTTTTAGTATTATGATATATTATTAATGATGCTAAATTTGTAACTAGTGATTAATGTTGCTTATTTCAACTAATCAAAATTCATAATTTTGTTTTCATTTATTATATTTTATTTTTAACTTTTATAAATTTCAAAATCATTTATCTCAAATAATATTTTAGTTTTCGTATTTTATTGGCTTCAATGATTACAAGAAATTAAATTAAAAATTCTTTAAAAAAAAATAATAATTTTTTTAAAGAAGTAATGAATAAAAAATATATATTAATAAAAGTTAACTATCTCTTGCATTGCTTTCAGTTACACTCAAAATCCCACGCATTATGAACACCTGTAGGGTGTAACAACTTCCAAATTTATCACTTTGAAATTGGGTTAAATGGCCATTCTTAAGAGCAGAAAAATGCACTTCTAGGGAGATGTCAAAGTTTAGCTTAGCTATGTTGATATTATTTCCAATCTAGATCTCAATGTATTGATCATATGTTTCTGCATTAACATAAGGCTTGATGCATCCACAACTAGAGGTTGTATAAGGTAATATCCATTCTAAAGGATCATTTATTTCTGTTCAACTATGTGGTTTTTGTTACTTCCTTCGCTCCCTCTAGCTTTGATGGTGTATAAAATGATTTATTTTTCCTTTGTTTTATCTGGGATATGACATTAAAGTTAGAAATTGATAAAATTTATCTTTTCCTTGTGAGATAAGAAATCTACACAACATGGTCTTATACAGCTGATTAATTTTTGGAAGTGTTATACAGATCACTTATATTCTAGTGTTAGTGCTTGGAGTGCTTTGAAAATATGGAGGAAAACACGACAAGCCCCAAAGGAATAGAATTCACAAAAATCATAAAAAATATGGTAGTAGTTGTGAGGCATAAATACAAATTCTTGGAAATATGGAGGAAAACACGACAAGCTCCAAAGGAATAGAATTCATAAAAATCATAAAAAATATGCTAGTAGTTTTGAGGCATAAATACAAATTCTTGAATTCTCGTAGTGATGTTTTAATTATGTAAAAATTTGGAAGGTTTGAGTTGTGTTTCGTTGGGGTTTATAAAGGCGTTGAATTTGGGGCGAGGGAGAAATAGATAGAGAGTAAAAGTGAAATGCAAGTTCTTGACCAGTCCTCTTTTGAAGAAGTGGTGTTGACTATGCCAATTCATATTTAATGGGTACATGGAATTTTAAATGTTGTGTGAAAATTCATTTTTGAACCATGATCTCTTTTTTGAACCATAATCTTTGAAGAAAAATGGTTTATGGCTTACCTATTTGGAAGTAAATTTGATTTCTTTTTCTGTGGCTCAAATATTTTTTCATTCCAAAATTATATTTTTCAATTTACAGTTTTTTTTAATAATTTGGGTGTAGATAAAAATGTTTATCTATCAATTAGTTATTTTAAATGTCAATTTGATCACTAAATAGAGCGATTAGTAATATGTTAAATTTTAGAATGGTTTATTGTGTCCTTCTAGAAAGGTAAAGGTGGTTTTCTAAAAGGAACTACCAAGCCAACTACTTATTGGGTGTATGCGACCACAATTATGGAAGCCCACAAGCAGAAAACAATGTAAGGAACTTGGCATATGTTCAGATGTAGGGTATGTATACATCATCTCTGCTCCCAAATGGAATATTGCTTGCTCTTTTGATTTTTTTTTCTCGATTTTCCTTAGTCCTCATGTTAGGGCTTTTTTTTCGAAAAAGAGATTGGGTCGGGTATTGTACATGCCAAAAGAAATGAGGCTCCTTTGGACATAAACAAGTAGATTTCGACATATTTGTTGAATGGGTACTTTCACTTTTCTCTCCATTTACAAGTCTACAAATTTTGACATGAGTAATTGATATTGAGCCCTAGTAATTGATTTCCTTCATTTTTTTTCCTCTTTGTAGGGTGTTGATTATCTTAAATATGATAATTGTTACAATGATGGATCTAAACCTGAAGCTCAGTAAGTCTTTGTTCCGAAGTTATATTTTGGTTTATGGCATATTTTGTATTAAACTCAGGTTTCCTCCATTATCACAATTTTACAGGTATCCAAAGATGAGTGATACAATTTTGAACACTATCTACACTCAATGGTAGAAAAAATAAAAGACCATCCTTGAGCTGGAGTAGGATTAGAAAAAGTGCATCTCAAAAAAGGCATGATGGGACAATCATGAGCAATAATGACCAAGGACATTTGATTTGGATCCAGTAGATAGCTGGAAGACAACACTTAAAATGTTGAGAATCTACATGTGTTATATTCAGCAGTGATATTAAATAATAATTCAAAGATGATAAATAACACACAATGTATGATACATGATAGAGATGAAGAGTTAGAATGAAAAACTATATTAATTTACGTATTTTATAATGGCATACTGTTAGGGGAGATGTATGATTCTCCATCTTCCTTGCTATGTCTAGATCCTATGACCACTCTTGTTCTTATTGTTGCAAGGAGAGCAAAAATAATTATATGAATGAATGGATGTTGGGGTGCAGGAATATAGGCCATTTAAAATCAGGGTATATGAGTAAGTTTATAACTATATTATATAAAAATAGTCACCATGAGATGAGGATATGATGACAAGGTCCTCATACATACATTGGAATTTCCTGGTTAAATTTAAGAGCACTATCTCTCATTTTGTCATATATTATAACATGTACTTGTGAGATTTATTGGTTATTTGGATAATATTGGTGATGTTGTATCAAGAATTAACTCTTGTTGTGATCAGATTGGATTCAAATATTCAAGCATGTACCCTTAGAATATTATTGGTATGCCCTTAGTTTGGATGCTCTACTTGTGGGAACTTATGTAAATAACATTACTCGAATAAGTCTAAGGCCAATATATGTGCTTTTGGGAAGTCTTACAGATAAAAGAGATATTATTATTAGACTGGTAAAAAAAAAATGTCTATTTGACCAAATCAACATCCTTCCATCTTGGTCTAGAATGAGTGCTTGGAATAACAGAAGGGAAATTCATTAATACACTATGGATAAAGGAAATCTATCATCTATTGTAATAGAAAACATGTATGAAAAACATAGAAACATACAAAAGGAATGTGGGACAAACTTCCCCTATAAATATAGAAGCATGTATGTTTTGCATGAACTGTGTGGAAAAATATATCAAATAAATATATGTCTATATGAGGTAAGTTAACTAATTGACAAGAAAAATTTGCAAATAAAGAGTAGTTCGATGTAAGCCCCCATCTATATATGGACATATAAGGATTTATACACACATAAATATAATACTCATTTCTAGAAATGGTGTATATATACATATATATGTGTGTTTGTGCATATATATGTTATAAGATGTTTTAAACTTAGTTTGGTGATCATCATGTTATCATGGAGGTTTCTTATATGCTTGAATATTTGGCACAACATGATTATTTATGCAAGTACAAAAGGTTTTCTATTAATAGGTCTACCCATAGAAAGTAAAATTATTGTGTATACAATAAAGAAGGAAAAAAAGAAATTATACATAGTTTTCATATTTGACAACAACATTTCAATCAAATACATAGTTAAGCAAATCCAGTGTAGTAACACAACTTCTAAAGATGGATTTCTTGACAAAATATATCATAATGTCTTTTCATACACAAATAGTGAGTTGGCTTGAGATGTAATGTTTTTAATGGATTTGGCCAAGGTTTCACAGTAGCTGATGACTTTTTCCTAACTATAGATGTAGTTTTGTATCCGATAATTCTAATTATCCCCAAAATACATTCTCAAGTACCCTTCCAAAAATTTATTCACTTCCTTTGTTTGACCATCCATTTGATAATGGTAGGCAATACTCATGTTAAATGTCACCCCAACTAAAAAATAATTCCTGCCAAAATTTGTTTTGGAAGATATGTCCTAACCACAAATGATCCTTGGTGAGATCCCATTGAGCTTAAATATGTGGTGGAAATGAGGCTTACAACTTTAGGTCAGTTGATCCCTACCTTTTTCATAGCAATGAAATGAACATACTTGATAAATAGACAACAAATTATTCATCCTTACTCGTAGCTCTTGCCAAACCTAAGAAAAATTCCATCCATACAATTTCTCACTCTAATTAGGAACCGTTATGAAAAAATATATCCAAATGCATGTAGGGATTAATATTCTTTTGATTTATGTAAATGGGGTAAAAAAAAAATTAAAATAAAACAACATCTGTGTAAATTGTTAAAAGATTAAGTGGTATAATTAAGGATTTGAAAGGGAATGTTGATGATCAACTCCTCATTTTAAAAGATGTATTCCCTTGCAAACCTAGATATTTGGCATGGTGGATTCTCTTGCATGACAGATCAAGGTAGGTAGTGGGCATTGGAGAAGAGGAACATATCCAACCAAGGATACAACAGATAGCTTGGATGGTCCTAACCAAGGCTGATGTGAATTTATTTGTTATTGTTTTTCCTCCAGATATGTAGTGTCCCTCTAGTTTTCCCTCTCTATTTAGTTTGATTTTGCTTGATAGATGCTTTAGTTCACTATGATACTATGTTGTTTCTTTTTAGAGGTGATTTTGGATACTATGTTGTTTTGTATTTGGTGGATGATATTTTGACATCCTGTTTATCTGATAATGTTAGTTTAATGATACTGAGGTTGACACGTACATTATATGGTTTATTTGCTTATGAATTTCATGTGGTTATTATGTTGAGATGATTGCTTATGATTGATCTTGCTCGTCTATGTCGGTGAAGAAGATAGTGTAGCATTATTCATTCGTGAGTACCCTGCTATGCTGCAATTCTTATTCACGGTGTATTTTCTAACATAAGTATATATATGTTCTAACGTTGATGTTTCCTACAGACATAGGTACTGAATAATGGCTTCACCTGCTTGTCAGGTTTGAGCGTACCCTAATGCAATAAAATTATGTTGTTGGAGGTATTGACAGATCCTTGTTGAACCATCGTTCCTTATCGAATGAGTATCTTTATGTTACCCTATGTTGTTGTCCAGTTTATTTTGTTGTGTTCGTTTGTATTATTTTGTGTTTGTGAATTAATATTTAAGTTTAACAAATGTCTATTAATGTATTTATAAATGTTTGTGATTTAATTTATTAAATTAAATTAAATAAGTTATCAAATTTAAATGTGAAAGTTATTTCTTTGCACTGCTTTTAATTAAAATATAAATATTGCAGATTCAATTGTGCAAAATTGATTTATGAGGAAATAGATATTTTAGAGAAAAGATATTTTTGACAAGATATGAATCTTTGATTTGAAGTTGAAAATCTAATTGATATTTTAAAAAATAAGTTAAACTGATTGGTCTATTTAGAATACATAATGAT
>VDFB02132077.1:0-21791 GCA_007258455.2 Sequoia sempervirens | reverse complement strand
AAAGATCAAAATCATCTTCAACCTGCTAGGTCCGACAGATCCAAGACTCTAAAGCCAAGAGAGGGACACGAATACCCAAGAACTTACAGATCAAAACATGTTGGCTCCAATAAGCTATGTCCTCCTGAACCGATTCAGGAGAGAGAACCAGAACAGGGCGATCTTGACTCCGCGGCAAACATCTGTTTACTTTTTTGAGCTTAGAGCTCTCTCCCACAAAGGACGAATCCACCTTTTGTGCATGCATGGCTGCCGAAAAATTCTGAGATGGTTTTGACCCAGCAAGCACAAGGCTTTTGGAGGCCTCTGCCATACCTCCACACCGAAACCCAACACCCACCCACACCGAAACCCCCTCTCTGAACCCACACCGCTTCCACCTCCCACTTCCCACTCACCACAACCCCCAAACCACACCCACCACCCCACTGACCCCCTGCTTGTGAAACCAGCTCTAGGCACATTCTGAGGCCGGGCAACAGCTGACTCAGCCGAGGGCGCCCTCATTCACTTAATTTTCTCGGATTCCTAGAAGAATAGATTAATGAGAAGGGAAGAATAGTTAATAGGATGAATAGATGAAAAAAGGGAAGTGATGAATATATCGTCATAAGCCTTGATAAGTGCACATATATCATCATTGAGTGTTTTTATTTTGCAAGGGGATGATGTACACCGAGGTATAGAAAAACCATGGTGTGAAATATGATCATTTGTGTAAACAAACACATTGTAGACAAGGAATGCTTGAATCGGACTAGGAATTTAATTGCCCCAGTCATATTGTCAAGAAAAACCACAAACAAAAAACAAACAAAAAAAAGGGTCATGATCCATCCTTGCTCCTCTGATCATTTGTGGATATCCTTGAGTAGCATAGGAACATGATAACAAAAAAAATAGATAAAAGATAAGACAAACTAAACCAAACAAGTCAATAAACAGTTAGATCTTCTTATCAGAGACAAAGAATAGAAAAGAGACAAAAGACCATAGACAAAGACGGATGATAAAGACGGGTGATAAATATGAAGATAGGCAATTGATCAATAGACATGAAGACAATCTTGATAGTTTGTCTATTATTGCATGATTTATTAAGTGTAGTTTTTTCGAACAATGTTTTGTTTGTGTCTAGACAAAGTGTTAGTCTCAGCAAGGGAAAAGTTATATGGAAAAATGGATAGTGGTAGATATGATAGCATTTATTATGGATTGTGAATAGTGAAAGGTGAAGAATAAGTGATATGAGTGTTATTTGTTTATTATGGATGGTAGATTGCTTTATTATGGAAGATATACTATGAGGACCATGATAAATGCATGTGAAAGATACACACAAGCAAGCAAGAAATCGTGCACAAGGATGCAAAGGCAGACATGATCATTCCCCTAGTCAAGTTGAAAACCAATTGATTGATAGACTAATTGATAGACAGATTAATTGATAATTGATAAACATGGGAATGAAATATCCCAAAAAAAACATGAGAACTGGGAAAGACATATCTCGATAATGATAATGTGACTAAAGGATCAAGGTTTACAATAAGGATGGGAACAATACCAAGGAATGTTTTGGATGATGTGTTGGATCACATAGAAAGCTTGCATGGATTAGAATTATTGCATTTGTAATTACATAACCTTAGAACAAGAGGGGGTGGAGGGATATTGGATAAGTGAAGTGTAATCTCAAAACCAATGACAAGGGAAAACCAAGTCTTACGACAAGGGTGAAAAGATAATGGATTGCTTTGGGAAAGGATAGGAGACATGAGGATTAATGAATGGAGGATTTAGTATATGATCTCCAAGGACTATGTCGCATAGGAATAATATTGTTTTCTCCAAGATATGGGTTGGATAGTGTTATGTAGGCAATGCCATGAAATTGGATAGCATATGACAAAAGGATAGAAATGTCAAGAGTTTTCCAAAGCATGATTTATATTTGTGCCCCAATCCTTATTTAGATCAAGGTAGGTAGGGAATATGGATGGAAATGATATGGATTGGATAGATAGATGGAAATGATATGAAAAAGGTGTGGAAGATGAGACAACTTTCCCCCAACTGTAATGGTCCACATAGAAATTGCTCATACATATGATGCTTGTTTGTCAGGTTTTCATCATGGTACTTATCCAAAGCGTCATAAGAACGGTTTTCACTTTTGGAAGAATTTTTTCTCTTTACTATTTTTTTCAATTTTTCAATTTTTTCTTATTTTTTCTTATTTTTGTATTTTTTTATTTTCCTGGATGACCTTGATATTTTAGTTGATCACTGATTGTCTTGAATCCTTTCATAGTGTTGATATAGATATTGGTGCCATGATATGCCAATAATGACCTTTATGAAGTAGTTTCCTTGTCAGGATCATAGCACTTGCATATAACTGATTGATGTTATTGTCGTCCTTTCTGATACTAGGGTTGGCCTTATCAAAATACACACACCATGATAGAGATCCATGAGAGTCCTTAAAATAAAGAGTTACTGCCAGGACGGATTTATGAAGTAGGATTTTTAGACTGTAAGTGAGATGTTGGATTATGACGGATGATGGTAGATGTGGATGAATTATTTGGAAGTTTGGATGTAGGAATTTTTATTTTCCAAAATTGGGGCAATGGATGATGGAGTTTGGATTTCTGATTAGGATAGTGTTTGGAACCAAAAATTTTGTATGCCTTGAATGATAACCATTTTGAAGGAGGTGGAAATTTGTTATATGTGGGAAACCTCTTTTCTTGTGGCTCCATATTTTGACTAACTTTTAGATTTGGACTATTTTCTTTACTTGATCCATTTTTCTTTGGGATCCATTTTAACTTTATTTTTCCACTTCAATTTTTGCATGATTCAATGGCATTTGACATTTGATTTTGAACTTTGGATTTGTAAGAATTTTCTTTTTGTTGGTTCCAAATGGTAACTTTAAGATACTGGGGATGATGGTTTATGGTGTGGATGGAAGGAGTATTGGAAGCAACCCATGGTAAGGACTACACATGGCCCCTATTTTGATGTTTGTAACAAATAAAGTTACCCTCAATATTGTGGAGGTACCACTAATTGATAGCTCCAAATAATAGCTTATTTTCTGTTGTTTTTATACATATTTTGAGATACTTTTAGATAAACTTTCCAAACAATGCTCCTACATTATACTATCCTTTCATATCTATTATGCAGACTTGAACCTTAAATGCAATGATGGAATTATGGTTATAATATATTATTATTGTATGATTTATATGAAGATCTGTATGAAATGTTGATTGAATGCTATGTTTTGATTATGATAGTTGTCCTTGTGTACATGCTTTGCAAAATTAACTTGTTTGCAGTTAAATTGGAACCATGGCACACAATAGTTGTGGGATGAACTTGTAGCAAAAGGAATAACTGGATGTCGAAATAGGGGAAGCCCCAGGTTAAGTTGAATGTGATGGGTGGTGATTAAAGGCACTTGATGAAGCTTGAACATGGCATTATTATGACTAGTTAATAAACGCTAAAGAAGAGGTCTCCTTCATTTATAGGATTTTGACAATTGGTTGTATGTTTACATGCAATTTTGTTTTGACAGAGTTTTAGTCCTATTAGGATTCCTTTTCCTTTTCAATTATAGGTTGAATAAATCAATCTTAACTTTATGCTCTAAATATCTGGGAGCGGAGTTAATGATTTTGGTTAAATTTGTTGCTTTGAATAAGATTCCCTCAAGCTTGTATATAGTTGTTGGTTGAATCCATAAGATAGTTAGTTGGTTTTCAGTTTTATGTTATCAGTTACTTTCAGTTTCAAAACATGAGGAATATTCAGAATGATTGAGTACAATCTGTGGAAAGATCTTTTGTAACCTTTTATGAATATGCAATGAATGGAGTTAATTTTATGGAATGCGTGAAATCTATTAGCTAGATTTGGGTTTAATTAGAGTGAGAACAATCACTTGAGTAGGCCACTCAAGGTATTGTTCCTCACTTCATTTTCCTGTTATTTATTTATGTTAGTTATTAGTTTATCATTCTTTCATGAATCATATGCAAGCCAATTAGAACTTCATATCTTGCTTATTGTTAATGAATGCTTATGAATATGCATGCAATGGTTAACCAGTAGTACTCCAGAAATTAGTTTAGTTGAGTCATTAGTTTTTATTAGTTATGAGTTATTACAACAACATTTCATTAGTAACAATTTAGTTACAGTCTAAGTTGTAGGTACCCGTAGCCACTAGTTTTGGTCATGTCTTTTACTGTTTTGTAATTTTGTGAGTTTTCAGTAAATAGAATAACTTGAATAGGGTAGATTATGTAGTTTTGAGTCCTTGAAGGCATATATAATGTTGCACCATCACAAGCTTACAAACCCTAGGTTGACAATTTAATGAAGTCTTGAGTAATGTTGAGTGGACTATTTAGTTAGTTAAACCTCTGAATTGTGTAGGTTCTACCAAGTTTACAATACATTAGCCTTGACTCTACACTAACATCATTTGATTTTCTGATTGAAAAATAGCCAAGACCTTGATGTCGAAGATTTGCACCAAATTTGTACTAGTTCTAGAATGCCTTGCTCGTGTAGACCTAATCCTCTTCCTTGATATTGCATACTCTGAAATATTTTGTTTACAATGGGGTATTTTTTACTTTGGAAACAAGATGCTAACCCATCATTATGTAGCTAAAAAAAATTAGTGATTGGTATTTTCTCATCTAGGAGAAAGCCTGATTTGATAAAAGTGGATGAATCTTAGTTGATAAGATATTGAAGCTTTAACCTCTGTCATGCTTGTTTCCTCTTGATCATTTGGGATGTCGATTTGATCCATGGTAGATTTTGTAACCTTTGGTTTGATATGATCTATAGTAGCGTCTTTATGTTCTTGTTTAATTTTATCCATAGTAGCTTATGAATCTTCTTTGATTTGATTCATGTCATTTATTTGATTATCTATTTGTCCAAGGGAGGTAAGTGTCTCATCTTGGGAAATGGAGGTAGTTGGAGTACAGATAGAATCAATTTCATGTTCATGTTCATGGATAGTATGGAGGTCAATGAGGGGATCATTTTATATTTATTGATCACTAATAGGATATAAGATAGGCTCATTTTGGATGTCATGACTAAAGATGGAATCTTGATTAGAGATTGGATTAACTTGGATATCATGAACATCTAGATGGGATTCTTTGATAGACTCAAGGCTAGGATCGTGATCAAATAGTGGATTATCATGGGTGTTATAAATAATATTTGGATCAAGGATTGGATTATTATGGATGTTATGAATAGGATAATGATCAAGGATTGATTTAACTTGTATATCATAATGATCTATAGGGATATCTTGGATAACTTGATCTTGATTTGTATTGGAGTTTATTTCATCATGCTTTGGGATTTTCTCTTGGAATGGATCTACTAGTTTAGGCAATGGAATGTGATCTTTGACAATGATAGGATTTTTTTGAGTGGACTTAGGATTTTGGATACAAAGCTCTTGAGTTATCTTGATAGGTGATGAAGGGCATGATGGTGGAAGAGGGCTGGAAGATGTAGGATTTTCTTTATTTTTAGGTAAATCCTTTTCTAGTACCCCTTGGAGATCATTGCTAGGTGTGTTTTTATTAGATGGATTTGTGAATGGGGATGGAGTAGATGGAAATGGTTTAGTGGATTGCAATGGCTTAGTGGATGAAGGATTACGAGAGGAGGGGGAGGCTACAATAATAGGTATTTGTGATATGGTTTTTTGTTGAGGAAGGATTTGAATGGAAGATTGTTTTCCCTTGTTGAGGTTAGAATAAGGGTTACTAATGGATGTTGGTTGTTTCAATATGGTAGAGGTATCAAAACGTGTGGGAAGCCTAACTCCCTTTTGTATAAGTTTTAAAAGGTATTTGGTGGGATCTTCAGCCATGATTTCTCACATTATACTTTGAAACTTAGGATCCTCTGATGCTTCTTTAACAACTTCTTGATATCTTTGTTCTCCCTGATATTCAATATAGTCCTCACCATTATCATGGGGTAAGGTATATTCTAGTTCATGCTTGGGTTGAGTTGTTGGGGATTATTGGTATGAAGGCTTGATGGATGGATGACTAGAGATTGTGGGTGATTGGAAAAGAGGGTTAGGTGGTATGTGTGTACTTCTAGCAATGGGATAAGGGCATATGCCCTCCATTATGTATTTATTTTTAAGTTTAGAGGCTTCTAGATCGGCCATTTTTTGTTTCAAGGCTTGCACTTGTCATACTAGCATTTCATGTATTGTTTTTGATTAATGATAAATAGGTTTTGAAGGGTACCTGAAACCCTATTACAAAAAAGAAAGTGGCAGCAAAGATAAAACAAGAGACTTCCCAGCCAACATCAACAAAAAAACAACTAGCTGATTAACCAACCATCAACAAACCATCAGACAACCAACATAACCAAAAAATAAAAAAGAGCAAGGCCACTACAATAAGTCCTTAAGCACTCAATAAGTCCTTGAGCACTTTAGCAGCCTCCATATCCTCGGCTGCCAACCTCTCATGCATGTCCATGATATCTTCAACATCATGAGAAGGATCCTTCTTACCTTTCTTAGTTTTGATCCTAGTACGAACACTCAAGCCAGTAGCTAGATCAGCCAGATTCACCTCCAAACCAACACCCTCCTCATGAAACAAGTTAGTATGAGCATCAAACAAACCCTTCTCAATCAACTCCATAGCCTTCTAGTTAAGGAAAACCATACCCTCAACAGATGCCTCCAACTTCTCCTTGCTTATATTAATGAGTGTGTC
Organism: Sequoia sempervirens; assembly: GCA_007258455.2. Lineage (NCBI taxonomy): Eukaryota > Viridiplantae > Streptophyta > Pinopsida > Cupressales > Cupressaceae > Sequoia > Sequoia sempervirens. The sequence continues at coordinate 14,979 of VDFB02132077.1, read as the reverse complement.
CAAGTCCCTTCTAAGTTGCCTATTTTGTCATTCCAGCACCGCTACTCTCAGGTTCAAGTCATTCTTTAGCAAAGCAAGCTCATCCACCAAACCACCCACATTGGTATTTAGGGACCTAGAAAGCCCAAAAATAGCTTCCTGCTCCTTAAGGCTACAGAGAGTAGAGATGTTGCACCTAGCAATAATATCATGCTTATTATGAAGATCTTGAATTTCTTGAACCAGCCACATAAGCAAATTGAAGGAGATATCGACCTGTTATTTGACAAGGCCCAATGCCTGAGAGAAGTCCATTACACCCCAAAAAACATCCCAGCCCTGATGTGACCCCACCAGGGGCTCCTCAAACAGCACATCCTCAGAAACCATCTTAGCCTTCCCTTTAGAAATAGGTTCTCCAGTAGAAACATCCAGATTAACCACTGAATTCTCCTTACCGTCCATAAGGGACCCACCAGCAGAACCACCCTTGAGACCCTTCAACTTATGCTTAGCATGTAGAGCTTTGGAGGAAGATGGCTTCACATCACCCGTCAAAGGGGTATAATCCAGGTCAATATCATAGCCATCCGACCACCCTTCAAAATCAACTTCAAACTCCAAAGCTTTAGAATCCTGAATCTCCCGAATCCTACAATTCCCACTACCTTTCCCCTTCCTTTTGGAAAAAGGAGTTCTGACAATGCAATTAGCTTTCATAAAATCCATAATGAGAAGCATTAAACCTTCATGCAGATAAGGATTCTTGGGGTTTCTTCTGAAATTTGAAATACCCTCTTCTAAGGAACTCAACAGATAAAAGGGAAACGAAACCAACTTACCATGGTGAAAGTGGTTTAGAAGGACAAAGTGATGGCCATAGAGCATCGTGAATTTTCCATCAAGCGTAAAGTAGCGCATCAAAGCCACCACTACCTCCCGCCAAATAGGTTTAATCTACATTCTGTCATATCCTCCATAATCCAAACAGACCATCCTAGCCCTTTCCATGTCACGAAGGAAACTTTTCCTTGCATTTTGAGAGATGTTCTTGTCCCTATAGAATTTTCTCCTGACCATGGAAAAACTCGTAACCTCAGCAATAAAATCTTCATTAATGGTAGTATCTCTACCAAACATACTAACCACATGGCCATGCTAGGCGTCAACAAACTCCTTAGACATCGAGGGTTCAAAACCCTTCAGATGCTCCAGGTAAGGAGTAACACCACCATTTTGCAAAATTTCCAAAACCCAGGGATTAGCTCTCGTTTCTTCACAAGATAGAGGCTCGGTGCAACACCTATCCCCTCCCATAATTGAGTTACTAGAAGAGCATAAACAAAGCACAACTGAAGCACTAGCCAAAAAACCACCCAGAAAGTGTGTGAGGCACTTGAAAGTAGTCTGAAAGGAAGTAATAAGCAGAGTACTTAGAAAACTCGCCAACAAGAAGCAAAAATTTCCAATGATCACCCACTGTGCGAGAAGTCCCATCAAACAAAAAGCTTCATAATACCTACGCAACCCCAAGATCAAGGAGGTGAGTAATAATAAAAAATTAATGGATCTCATTAATAATAAGGCTCTTCAAATCAGTAGGAAGGACGTCACCCTCCCTCCATGAACTAGCTGACGACAAATATAAATTTGTTGATAGACCATGAAGGAGGAGACCTTTGCTTAAGGAAATTCACTATATTTAACGAATCACCTTTGATCTAAATTTTAGAGACCCTCAAGTCCCTAGCCATCTTGATGCTATGATAGGCGGCCACAACTTCAGGAAGGTGGTTTGTCTGGATTCCCAAAGGGAGTGCCACCACTGAAACAAACCTACCAATGTGATCTCTCAACACTCCCCCACAACCAGTAGGACCCGGATTACCTTTAGCATATCCATCAAAGTTGATCTTGAACCAACCTGGTGGAGGGGGAAGCCAAGCCACCCCATCCCTCGCAATATTAGCCTTCCGCAAGGGCTTAGCAATATCAAAGGAAAGTTTCCAATCTCTGGCCACCTCAGCATCATAATAAAAAACTTGCACTCTTCCTAGAATATCAATCTTATCCACCTCCACCATCAAATTTTCCTTAATAAAGGACACAGTTTTAAAGAAAAGGGAGAGAGGAGGAAGAGATGAGTCTCTAAAAATCTTATTGTTCCTCTCCTTCCATAACCACCAGAGAACATGCAAAAAAATAAGAGGCCACAGAAGCTTCAAAGAAGGATTGGGAGAGGGTGCATTCCATTGGAGCCACAAATCCCATACAGAGGCAAGAAAAATCCACTCAATGTGCCAAAGCTTGAGAAAAAGAGACCAAACTTCACGAGCATAGCTGCAACCAATAAACAGATGCGAACTATCCTCCATGTCCATCATACAAAGGTAGCATCTGCTCAACATAGAGAACCCCCTTTTCCAAAGATTATTAATAGTAAGAATTTTATCCTATACCAACAACCACAGAAAAATGTTAATCTTGGGAATAAGCTGGGAAAACCAAACTAAGCACCAGGGAGGCCTAGGACCAACAATATCATTACAAGACTTAAATGCTAAAGCCACAGAAAAGGTTCCACTCGGGAGTCTATTCCAAATCACTTTATCCCTTCGATGAGAAACAAGGATGTGAATTCTAGAGAATTCAATAAAGATGTCCAATAGCTCAGGGAACACCTCATGAATCTTCCTCCATTTCCCATCAACAATATAATCAACCACATTCCTCCCAAATTCACGAATACACAATTGCTGCTAGGGATTTACCCAAAAAGTTTCACGTAGAGGACAATGCCCAAACCACCAATCATCCCAAAAAAGAATGTCACGACCATCTTCGACCACCTAGAATAAACCAGCAGAGATCACCTCTCTAGCTTTAGACACTGAGTTCCAGAAGAAAGAGCCCGAAGGAGGAGAGAAGTCCTTATTTAAAAACTCACGCAATTTATCTGCCTGAGGAATATACTTAGAGGCCAAAATTTGACCCCACTCCTTCTCACCACAAAGGAAATGCCACAACTATTTGGCCACAAGAGCCAAATTAAAAGGCTTAATCCTACACAAGCTCAACCCCCCTTGATTTTTAGAATGACACACCTCCTCCCAAGAGACTAAACTCAATCTCTTCTTAGCCTCCACACCCGACCAAAGAAACTTCCTCTAAATACATTCAATTTTCTCCCAAAACTTATGAGGAATCTGAAAGAGGCTAAGAGTGTAAACAAGCATATTCTAATGAGTAGATTTGATAAGCACCAACTTACCTGCCTGGCTAAGCAATGCTCCTTTCCAACCCACTAGCTTCACATTAAACTTGTCAATCAGACCATTCCAGAAGGAATGATGAGACGAATTAGCTCCAAGTGGAAAACCAAGGTAGGAAGAAGGAAGAGATCCCACCGAACATTGAAGAATACCAACAATTCTTTGCGCTCTTCTATCAGGAGTGTTAAGGAAGAAAATCGTACTTTTGGGAAGGCTCACCAATTGCCCCGAAGCCGCCTCATAATTTAGAAGGGTCGCCTTAATAGCTCCAACTTCCGCTATAGAAGCCTCACCCAAAATTAGGGTATCATCAACAAACTATTGGTGCCCACAAGGGGGAGGTGAAGAGGAAGGTCTCAAACCTTTCAAGGCACCCTCATTAAGCTTATGTTGCAACGATCTGCCCAATGTATTAGCAAGAATAATAAAGAGGAAGGGAGAAATAGGGTCCCCTGTCACACCCCCTGGAGCTTCTAAAAAAACTAGATGGAGAGTCATTCACCAGCACAGAGAAGGAAACGATTGACACAAGGCTCCTAACCAGCTGAACAAAGGTCTCCAAGAAACCAAAAGCAAGGAGAACTTTAAACAGGAAGACCCAATTAACTTTGTCATATGCTTTCACCAAATCCAATTTAAGCAAAAATCTTGGCTTTTTATTCACCATCAGAGAATGAATGTTCTCATGGACAGTAATGATGGGGTCAAGGATTTGTCTTCCCACAATAAAGCCACTTTGATTGGGAGAGATAATCTAGGGAAGAATCCTTTGCAACCTCATAGCAAGCACCTTAGAGAAAATCTTGTAAATCGAATTACATAAACTGATAGGCCTGAATTCATTGAAAGCCGAAGCTTCAGGGATCTTTGAAATAAACACCAGAAAGGTAGAGTTTAATTCTTTCAGCAGATTCTGACAACTAAAATTTGTTTTCGTCACATCCACCACATCCTTAGAGATAATCGACCAAAACTCTTGAAAGAAGAACATGGGAAAGCCGTCAGGACTAGGAGTCTTATTACCAACAAAGGAGAAGACCGCACTTCTAACTTCCTCCGCCGACGGGATACAACAAAGCATACAATTAAGATCCTCAATCACTAGGCTAGGAATAACTCCAATAACTGATCTTGATCAGCCATAGAGGGAACAAAATCATCAAACAAGAGATTAGAAAAGAAAGAGATAGCCTCCTACCTAATAACCTCCTCATTCTTGATCACCCTACCATCTAGATGGATACACTTAATACGATTGGAGGCCCTATGCTTGGGCATAGTAAGGTGAAAGAATTTGGTATTCTAATCACCACTATTCAACCACACCGCCTGAGATCTTTGTTTCCAGAATTCTTCTGCCTTGGCAATAGTATTATGAAGATGGGCCAACAACACACTTTCCTCATTAGCCAAGGCAGCATCATACCCCCTAGCTTGGATACATTGTTGCACCCGATCAGGATCCCCCTTGATGTGAGCCTTGTCTTGGAAGATATGACCAAAGGAAGCTTTGTTCCAAAATTTCACATTAGATTTAATAGTCGCCAGCTTCTTAGCCACTCTATACATGGCCGATCCATCCACTCTAATATCCCACCACTCAACACTCTTATATTTAAAATTTGGATGAGAAGTCCACATTTTTTCAAAACGAAAGGGGAAAGCACGCTTTTGGCCCACCACATCTACCGACAAGGAGATAGGAAAATGGTCTGATCCCAGTCTAGTCAAAGTTGAAAGGGAGCAAGAAAAATGATCCAACCACTAATGAGAAATAAGGGCTCTATCCAATTTAACTTGGATTAAAGCATCACCCAACCGACGATTCAACCAAGTAAAAGAAGCACCCCGCAAATCCACATCCAACAGGGCATTGTCATTAACGAAAGTCATTAAATCAAAATGGATTTCATCATCAATCTGGGATCCTCCCATTTTATCTCCAGAACTCAAAGGAGTGTTGAAGTCTCTCATAACCAACCAATTCTTTGAAGGATTCAAATCCCTAAAGGAACAAAGATTCCCCCAGAACTTCTTATGAGCTCTTCTAATTTTGGGCGCATAAATATTAGAAGCAATCCAAGAAAAATCACAGTAAGAATGATGAAAGGAAGTAGAAATATGATTAGGAACACCATAAACAACCTTACCAACCACAACTTTCATATTCCAAAAAGTGGCCACACCCCCAGAGGCCCTATCTGCATCAAAGCCATGAAGACTACATTCCTTAAAAATTCTCTTTTTAAGTCCTTCCAGCCTATCCACAGGCATTTTTGTTTCTTGAATCAAGATCACATCAAGTTTAAGATCCCTCACTAAATTCACATGGAGATCCTGTTTATGAGGGTGATTTAACCCTTGAATGTTCCAAGAGAGGATCTTCATTGAGGAGTTTGAGATGCCCCCTTATGACACATCTCAAAAAGGGTTTTCTAGGAGCCATCTGCAATGTTCGCTTTGCTTTCTTTCTCCCTACTTTGTATTGAAGTGGGTCTTCCTCTTCCCCGAGGTTCAGATCCACTGTCAGCCTTATAATGATTCCTGGTCACCATCCCTTGAGGGGATACATTCTTCTTCCTATTTCTAGTTTTAACCGGAGGAAAAGGAGTATCTTTCATCTGTTGTAGGTAGATAGACCCAGATTCATTGATAGAAGAGGTGAGCACCAAATTTTAAATAGCCCCTAAGGGATCCTGCAGACTCATATCCAAACCGTCCTTCTCCCCCTTACTAGGGGATGAAGCCAAAAGAGACGTTTCCTTAACCTTCACTTCGGCCTCCTCAGAATGAAGGCCCACCACCTCATTCACCATAGCAACACCATTTGACCCCAACACAGGAGCCTCATCACCAACTGCCACTTCCCCTTCTTCAACATCATGAACGACCCTTTCTGGACTCTTAAGCTCATTATGGGCCACTATCCCTCCATCAGCGGCAATCAAAAAACCCTCCTCCCTTGCAGGCCGTCCTTGGGTGATTCAACATCATGTCCTCTCCATCTGATGTGCTCCTGTTCGGGGAAAATCTGTAGATTGATCAACAACAATACAGAACTTGGCATAAACTAACCTCTTCCTTGAAGCCATCATTTGATCGATACATAAGACCTTACCAAACATGTTAGCAATACCAACAAACACTTGCTCATCCCAAAACTCCAAAGGCAAAGCAGGTAACCTCACCCAGACAGGGGTCAACGTAAAAGAACAAGAGTTGGGGTTGCAACCAAACTCCCACTTTTTTAGAACTAAAGATGACTTTTCAATTAACCACGGACCACCAGTCATAACAGCGACCAAATCTTCATTATAGGTAAAGGTGAAAGAAAAAAAAACCTTCGTCGTGGCCACAACTTCCACCTGACCTTTTGTTCTCCACCTCTTAGAGGTGAGGTTACACACCAACTCCACATTAGGCTGAGGTCCTATAAATTTCCCAACCAAGGTGAGGTCCATGGACACCAACCTATTATCAATAATACAGTTAGGAACTGACACTGCGTATTCTCCAATAACCGGGTTCGCTTGAAAGCTAACCGGAACCAACAAGCTCTTTCCTTTAGGCTTAGCACCCAAAAGGCTAGACCAAGAAGGACCATTTGAAAAGACCTCTACATGCTTATGACCATCAACATCAACACCTTTTCCAGGAATCTCTAGACAAGGAGAAGAGGACGGGCTCACATTATGAGGAAGGGCCCCCCACCAAGATTAAGATGTCCCCCAGCCACACAAAAGGAATCCAGAATAAATGACAGAAAAGAGGACCCGCCATCAAAGCCCACAATGCCACTATAGGCTGACAGATCCTTGCCAACACCGATAGCAACCTCTGACCTACCGTCATTACCACTAGCAAGCGAACCAGATTTTCCCGCCCTTGCAGAATTTTGAATGCACCCCCTCCGCCAAAAGAGTCTCCCATTGCATACATTATTTCTTTTTAATGATTACATTGGAATGGTATTTTCTTGAGCATTGTAGTTTAAATTTGGCATGGGACCCATTTCATGTCTTGTTAATGATTTCATTGGAATGGTATTTTCTTGAGCATTGTAGTTTAAATTTGGCATGGGACCCATGGGTGGGTTGATGTTTTGATAATTCAATGTTTGATAGATAGGTGTGTTGTTCTGATTAAGCATATTCAAATATTGATATTGTGCCATGGGTTGTATGAATACGGGCTTGATTTTGATAAAGCAAAGACTTTTCTTTTCTTTTTTCTTTTTTTGGATTTTGAAAGTTTTTGATTTTTTTGGGATTTTAAAAGTTTTTGATTTTTTTGGATTTTAATTTTTTTATGAAATGATATGATTATGCAAGGGATTCCAATGTTTTTGGATTTTTGATTTTAAATGATTATGCAAGTGACAAGTGATGGATGTATATGGTTGTGGTTTTAGGATGGTTGATGATAGTGAGGATAAGTGATGGTGATTACGAGTTTAGACTTTGACCTTGAAAGATAATGGTTAATCAAAGCAACAAAAAGAGGATATCTAGATCTCCAAAAGATGGAAGTGAGAAATACAATAGATGAGGGTTGACCTTAAACTATACTTGTGAGTTTTAAAGCCAACCATAGGTGAATAGATGAAAAGACAAAAGATCAAGACAACTACAAAGGGTGACTAAGGTTGAATCACAATCTAACTAGGGAAAAATGAATAGTGGGTGAAGGATGAATGGATATGAATGGTAATAGACTTAGTTATTCTCAAGAGAAGCCTAGAATCTCAAAATATGAAGATGGGAGACTAGTCACACCCACCCAAACTAGACTTGTGAGTTTAGGGAAATTATAGACAATACAATGAGAATTAAATGAGATTAAGTTTTTGATTTTTTTTTAGGTAGGTTTATAGTTTATGAGTTGTATGTTTTCAAGTTGTTTTTCATTTTGGGAAATTGTGAAATGTGATAGAAAACACAAAAAACACCTGGAAAATAGATTTGGTTGTTGTGTGATTGTCCAGAATATTGTGCGAATAGTGTATGTTCATAGGCCAAATTCAACCCAATTTCCACTGGTCTTGTCACAAATCAAAAACACTTCAAGCACTTCCTACTCCTAAGGTCAAGGCCAATGGTAGCAATCTCAGACCCACAACTTGGAATCTCCTTCCACTCAAATATAGGAACACCTAAATGGGTGTATACACTCTTATCTTTGTGAGAGAGGACAGGTAGGGGCCTCTAGGATTAGAAGGATGACCAAATCAGCCTCTCCTTAGAAAGCTACATGTAGCATATACTAATTTGGGTATTTCTATCTCATCTCAAGGGAGCCATATGGTGAGTAACTTCATGGCACAATGTGCATCCCTTGCATTGAGAATGACACGAAAAAATTAATCAATAGGGTGGTCTCTAAAGTAATGGTTTCTAGTCACTACTCGGGGACTTAACACCTTGCTAGCGCCTAAAAAGCCACTTAAGGCTTTAACCAACCCTACTTGGGGCCCTAAATACCTCACATAAATGTGGGTAGCTCCTCTTTTAGGTTGGAACTACCAACAAGGTACTCGATGGTTAGACCTTGGGTTTTGCCTTAATCATTTATATAGCAACTCGAGGGAAAAGCCTCTTTGGGTCAACCCCTTGGAGTGATCACTTCTCCAAAGGTAGGCCCTTCTAAAAAGGTTACACTAAAGTGATGCAAATAATGCTTTTGGTGTCCAAGATCATATGATAATGTGAGAAGAGAGCATACATATGTATTTAATCACACAATCAATGTTCATTAACCTTACAAATTGAAATGTGTGGTGTGAAAATGAGAGTGTTGAAGAGTGATTTTGATTCCCAAGATCATATGAAATGTGAGGGAAGAGCATACACACCTCCAAACATAAAAAAGATCACCAAGCAACACAAACACTTGTTATTTTTAAGCCCGACTAATCTAAATGTGAGCTAATCTAAAAAACAAAGACATAATGTTTTGAGCTTGATTCTTTGACAATCGAACTTGCAACATGCTAATTATTAGTTTAAGATAAAGCTTTGACAAACATGCTGCAAAACATATTTCATTAGAAGTTTTAATTTTTTGGTCTTTGGCTCTCGAAAAGTTGTTGCACAAAATGATTAGTGAAAACACTCAAAAACCAAATTCAAATGAAAAATGTAATCACTCCATTAAATTTTTTTTGGAAATTTTATGAAATTATCAAAAATCAAGGTTTGAAATTGTAACATTCATTTTAACTAATTATACCTAAATTTTTTTTATTTCTGATATGAATAAATTATTTGATCCACAACATGCACATCAGAAGTAGCTTACCAACTGTGATTGGATGGATTCGTAAGGGTCGATTATGCTCAATCCATGAAAAATCAAAGCATAACGAAGCCACTACAAATCTTAATAGGATCATTCAAATGAAAGTTAAACTAAACATTCAAAACTATGAAAGCGTTTTAATGTCTATTCTAATCCATTCAAAACTTATATTGTTGTGGGAGTGGTGTCGCATTGATGTGGAATGACGACCCTTTCCCAATCCCGTGGATAAATGAGCTTTCCTCAGTAAGTTTTATTGAAGAAAACTAATGGAACAGTTGTGAGATGTGTATGAAAACATGATTTTAATCTAAATGAGCATGATGCAAGCTAGATTAATATGATTTTTTATGCTAAATGATGAAGATATACAAATGTTAAGCTAATTCTAAATGGATTCTAACCTAAAATATCCAAACCCTAATTAATTAAACAAGTTAAATGGATGCATTATGTGATCATGGAATCCATTAATGGAAGATTAAAGATAATTAATGCAATTAAAATGAACTAAAATATGCTAAATGTGTGCTAAATATGAGTGTGAGTGTGAGTGATTTTAATAGCATAACTCTAATGTTAAAAGATGGATCCATTTGTCTCCAAACAGTGACCTATTTATAGGAGAACAAATGAGAAATGAAGGGTTGAGATTGAAAAAATAATCAACAGTCAAGGATGGAAGAAATTGGAGGCATGGATCATGGATTCTCATCAACAGATGAGAATGCAAGATGAGATTTAATCAAGGGTTCACATTCCTTCAAACAAACACACTTTCAACTTGTCCAAGAGGTCATAAGTTAACTTGCACAAGAGGTCACAAGTTAACTTGCTCAAGAAACTAAGTTTGTTGAGAAAAAGGAATATTCCTCTTTTTCAAATGAGTAAGGAAAAAGAATATTCCTTGGAATATTCTCATGGGTGAGGGAAAAGGATAATTTAGTTGATTAAAACTAACTTAAATTATGCAAAAGGGGAAGGAATATTCCATGGGAATATTTCTTTTGGAGGAATGTGCAAAGGAGGAATATTCCCTTGCAAGTTGGGGAAATTATATTTTATTGATAATCAAACAATATTAATTATACAATTACGGGAATCTAGAAGAATTAGAAGATATCCATTAAATAAAATGATTTAATGAATGGGGGAAAGGTGGAATGACATTTAATTAAATAACTTAGGGTTATTTAATTAAATAAGAGGATTCAGGGATTTAAATTAAATAGTTTGATTTATTTAATTTAATAGGACGAAGTGTTAGCATGAAAAGGGGTGAATTAACCTGATTAAATGAATTAGGTTAATAGATGCAAATGTTGCAATTAATTAAATAGCTAGGAAAATTTAATCAATTAAGCAAAAAGAGGATGGAATCTAAGAGGAAATGATGTTAGTATACTTGATTCAAGTGTATGATATGATTTGGGACATTTTTCAGTGTCTACATTTTTTCGCTCTTTGAAGTGAGGTACCTGTTATGTTGGTTTAAAGACTGATGCCCTTCAGATGAAAAAAAAACTGCCTAAATAAAAAAAAAAAACATTTTTGGATTTTTGGATGCCCCACTGTTGCCCCAGCAGAAGGAATAAGTTGGTTCCTTGCCCCCTCGAGAAATCAGGTGAAAAAATTGAATTTTGGATTGATTTCTTGAGAGAGGGTAAAATGTTGCCCCAAGAGTTCAGAAAGGCTCCAGGATGCAAAAAACATGCCAAAAACATGAAAAAAGATGCAAAATAAGCTTTAGTTTGGCAAAAATTGGTGAAAATAATGAAATACCCTAGCTTGATGGTTAAATTAGGGCAAAAAACCCTAATTTGCAAGCATAAATAGGTGAGGAAGGGTCACTTTCAATTCATTTGTGCATTCACACCTTCAGGATTTCTTGCATTTTAAGCTCTGACCCTCTGACGAAATGGCGCAACGAGTGCTCCCCTAACACATTTCCAACTAGTTCGAGAGTACTAGAGGCTTCCAAGCATAGGACCACCAGTATGTGATTTGAAACTTGATTTGAAATTTGACTTTTTGATGCATTTAATGCATTTTGAATTTTGAACTTTGGCCGCGTCGCTATACATCGACGCTTTTTCTAGAATCGGTGAAACTAATTTGAATTTTAGTGATGCATATGAAAATTGCGACACAGTTCACAATTTAGAATTAGGGTTTTAGATTCTAAATAGCGATGCATATGTGTTTAGTGATGCATGTTGTGATTTAAAAATTAGGGTTAGGGTTTTTCCAAAGTTAAATTGCGACGCATATCGCGATTTGAATTTTAAATGCTTTGGGCGTTGCTATTTGGAATTTGAATTATAGCGACACTATCTTAAATAGTGACGCTATTATCATTTTGGAGGATGGAAACTCCAAACTTAGCCCAATTTTTTCAATTTTTTTATGTCGTGCGCTTTGTGGGTGCAGGAGGTTATCTCGCCTTTGATGTTTCATGAGCACTGGCCCGTAGTTTTTTCCAGACTTGGTGACTTGTCTGAGTTGCGACAAGAGTACTTGGGAGAGATTGGTTTGTGGTACATAGTGTACATGCCCATCATCCAGACACATTTAGGTATGATGATAGCATTGTGCGAGCGATGGCACAACGAGACCTTGTCATTCCACCTACCTACTGGCGAGGCAACGGTGATGCTAGAGGATGTATGGCAGATATTGTGTTTGTCGATACATGATAAGCATGTGATAAACAATGTCGACGTCGGCTACGATGCTTTCCATGAGGTGTTGGATCAGGGGGAAATTGTTCTGGTCACCTCGCAAATTGACCTTGAGATGTATAGAGGTCGGGTGTCTACTTTTAGACTGATCATTACAGCGATTATCTCAGGCTTGGTTGCTCCCGATTGACAGAGTAGAGGATTTAGTCCGGGATGGGGCCTGACTTGGCACAGGATGGTGTTTCAGAGGACTCAGTATGCATGGGGGCCAGTGATGCAGGCCTCCCTCTACCATGATATGCATGATTTTGTATACTATGATTGTAGGGCGATTGGCATAGGGGTCACCTTACTTCACATTTGGGCCTGGGAGCACATTGATGTGCTCTGATCGATTGTTCAAATGGTGGATGTAGAGCCAAATGATCTTATTGTTTGGAGGTAAAGGGGTGCCAACACACTACAACACATAGGGTAGCTCGAGATTCCCTATTGGCGCAAAGTAATTGATGATATGATAGTATTTAGATGGAGGCCCTGGCTTCAAATTCCAACCTGGTACGATGATGTGTAGCAGTTGTTCTTCGCTAGTCAAGCTCGATACATGTAGTGTTAAGAGCATACGATCATTGAGAGATACTTGCCAAATAGGGTAGCGAGATAGTTCAGTGAGCGGTAAGATAGGCCCGATGATGCATACACTACTATTTTTTCTAGGTCAGCCCAGGAGACAACATGGGGTCACATGATCCCAACCTATGAGGTTGTAGAGGGCTTTCATCAGCTCATGGCCAGGCCATGGGCCTATGATTAGGGAAAATCAGATGCTTAGACTATGCCTGCATATGATGCATGGTTCACACCCCCTCGTCGATTGATAGATCCAATAGGTGTACCCCCATGAGGGAGATTGGGGGGAGAGGTGTAGGTAGAGACAGAGGGCAGCCTGATGATGGGTAGGGCAGAGGACGGGGAAGAGGACAGGATGGCCAAGATCAATAGGATGGATGGGTCCCAAGGGCACCCCTAGTGTATCAACAATCTCCACAGTAGCCTTTGATATAACAATAGCCAGTACAACCACCACCGCTAGGGCCAGATCCCCATGTTGTATAGATACAGTAGCTACAATAGCAGTTACAAGTGATTACGGGTAAGAGGGATCAGACTCTTCAGCAAATTTTGGTTATTACTGCTGAGAGAGAACATGCTAGATAGTAGGTACAGGCCTTGACAACTGAGAGGGACTAGGAGTGTCAACTCAAGTAGACTGATGACATGTATTTAGCACAGGAATTCGAGTGATGTCAACAACTAGAGACCATGACAGTTGCAACCCAGGGGCAGACAATGTCTACCAAATTGTACAAAGAGGCCATTACTGAGGCTGCCTATTATCAGATGCACTACCACAAGGATGTCTCACAGGAACTTAGACAACCAAATTAATTACAGAGGAGTGGGGCACATCCTAGGGTTGAAGATTAGCCAGAGAGACAGCCTAGTGAGGGAGAAGCCATCAGGGCTAGCTCATTTGTACAAACACCTTTTGATTATTGCCTAATTCTTTATATAGAGATACATTCATGGGATCCTTTTTGATAGCCTCATGGATCTTGTACTTTTGATTGATATTCATACACTGACTCAAATATTGATTATGATAGTCACCATTTTTTGATATATATATGATACAGATTCGAGATGATGTGATGTGTTCGTTTATTTCATGCTTATGAATGTATGGATGCAATTCTTTTATTTATGCTTATGCGATACACGATGGTATATGTGATGTGATGATATGAGATGCAATGATATGGGATGGATGCAATGTTATACTCTTTTTTAGTATCTTTTCATGACATGATATGCAGGTGTTATGCTTATGCAAATGATATGGATGCATTTCATTTTTTTGTATTTTCTTATGCAGTTTTATGAGATGATGATGTATGCATATGGATGTATGGATAATGCAGATGTTCATGCTTATGATATGACAATGCGATGTATGTTTTATGATATATTATGAGTATGTGAGATTTATGCATGCTAATGATTTTTGGATGCGGGATGGATGCATTGGTGATGTTTTTGTTGATTGTCATGATACCAGGTTAGCGTGGAGAGAAGATAGAAGAAACAAGATGATTGACCATTGATTTTGATGATTGAATCAAAAGATCCAAAAAGTCTATGATCCACCCAAACTTTATTAGAGATGGTGATGATAAATGGATGATGATGATGATGATGATGATTTGCTCATATCTTGGGATTGAGATTTTCCATCGTTCCTTATTGTTTGATATAACACATAGACATGATGCATCAAGGTATTGATAACTAGGATGGCGTTGTATCTAGTGTAATGGACTTTGACTCTGCAAATATATAGGATAGTTCTTGTTCACATCTTGACATACAAAAACCTCGTTGGAATGTAAGTTAGCAGCTTAGAACACATCGGACGAAAGCATACACAATAGTCAACAATTTACTCCAAACAACTTCCCTACACACAACTAAGCAAGTATGCACTAAGATTATTTTACAAGAATATCCATAAGCACAAAAAATGAAAGATGATGATCGATTCCCCATACCTTTATCTCTAAATCATTTTGATAGACATCATCGAGAGGTCCTCAGAATGGGTCATGAAGATAAATTAGAAAACAAAAGATCAAAGACAAATAGTTAGTGTTATCTATATCTCTTACCAGTTTAATTTAGCTAAGGTGATT